>JAXCEF010000209.1:0-91478 GCA_037178605.1 Colletotrichum euphorbiae
GGGATTGAGTCACGCTGGAATTGGACAGCTCGAGTTTCCATGGGGCGAGACGCGTCAATGAGGCTGCATGCATCGCAGTCGCATCCTGCGGGGATGTGGCCCCCAGCCCAAAGTGGTACCGCCTCAAGGGCGCGCGGGTCCTTTTTCTGACTGGGGCTCGCGACAGCGGTATGCAGCGACCGAAGCTCACATACTTTCCTGAAACGCTGAGGAGGAAAAAAAAAAAAAAAAAAAGGAACAAATGTACCATCTGATTCAACCCTTGCTGTGCTGTTCAACATATAACAAGGCCATTCGACGGTCTTATAAGATGTTGTAGATTTCCGCTCGTTAGAGCTGCTGTCTTCTTTGAACATGGAGCGAAAGTACACAGGCAAAGACGCGATGCCGAGGCCCGCTGCGACGCAAGAAGACCATTATGAGATCGCCCAGCAGATCTGGGGGCTCTACAAGGCCGGAGCCAAGTTATGGACCAAGGAACAGTTCATCGATGCCGAGGAGCAGTTGTACCAGACATCGCCGTACGTCGTGATGGATGGGATGGACGGGAACAAGTATAGGGTTCGACGGGCTGGATTCCTCTCCAAGGACCGGGAAGAAATGTGAGTTTCTGGAAAAAACCGTCACGATCACCAACACCATATAAACCGAACTTGTTGTTAACTTTTCCACAGGAACCAGTATCTCGCCCTCGATTTCCGCCCCATCCAGGACCTGCTCCAGGGAATCAAAGTACGAGAAGCACCAATGGCATTCTGCACCGTCATGACGACTTGCGTAAGTGACTGCGAGAAAACACCCGAGCCCGAGGATCTGGGCACCATCGCGCGGAGATGGATGGCGTGCGATCAGGCGTGGTTCCAGAGTGCCACATGTTCCTCTCTCGTGAGGACTCTGTCTTCCGTACCGATGCCTGTGCGGGTGGACAAGATCGTATGCTTCGGATTGGGAGATCTAGGTCGACGGCAAATCCGCCCTCACTTCCAGCACTTGGCGGCCTTGACCATGGCCGAAGTCCTCAAGTCCCGGACCAAGGAGAACATCCGGGTCTTGGTGCAAGAGCCCGACTACTCCCTGGCTTCGAAACAGTTCCTCCGATACCGTGGCTTCACGGTCATTGATGGCTGTGCTCGGGGGTTCGTCGAGGTTGACGAGACGACCTTGGTTTTCACTGTTGCGCCGAATGTCCCCGTCAAGCAGATCGTCACCGAGCTGGCTAGACCTGCCGTCATGGTTTGGAATGCTGCCCACGAGTTTCCGGAGGGTCGGGCTTGGGAAGGAAAGCTGCCGCCTATGAAGCCCGAGGAAGAAAGGATGGTGCGGTATGGAATCTGGCTGTTGGAATGCTTTCTTGACGAGAAGAGCTAATCGGATTGTTGCAGAGTCTTTGAAACGGACCCGAATTCGCCGCGGGTACGTGATATGCTGCGGGATGAGTACACCATTTACCCATTTCCACCAGATCCTCAGAACTTCGGAGTCCTAGATATCTGCGTCAAAAATAGTCAAAATAGGCAAGGCATATGTCATGTACAGTGTGGCTAGGCATTGCCCTGCAAGTCCCAGGGGTCCGTTGGCTTCTAGAACATTGGCTCGAAGTTGCTTGGCGGGACGGACCGTTGCAGGTCTGGAACTAGTAAGGAACACAGGACGAGACAGAGCATTGTGAGATGAGTGGTTTGGACTGGGTGAAAAGGACTTGTGGAGCGAGCATTGCAACGGAGTTCTTGTTGGTGACTTCTGGATACCATTGCGTGACTTGGCATTGGTTAGATGGGTATGGCATTACACGGGAAGTGGTTTTTAGGAAATAGCTTCATAGACGGCGCTTTAGTGTTTGATTTGACTCGTTTCTTAGTCAGGAGAAATGCTTTGAATGCTCCGAACGCTGCGGAGCTGGCGGAGGGTCGTTTGACCCTCCTCCCGCCGGCAGGTCTCGAGAACGTGACATTCTTCTAGTGAGGTTGGGGATATCGGTTCCGGGCCGTGAGATGTGATACAGCGTACGCAAGAAGAAGAGAATGCATTGCGCGAGATGGATCACACAGCATATCTGTGCGGTGTTATGACAGATCTGCCAGTCAGAAGTCGTCTGAACTGGACGATGAGCAAAGTCTGGGCCTGAATAAGAACAACATAATAGGAAATCTAGAGAGCTCCCCGAGACGATGGTCAGCGGAAATCAACCACGTGTTCTTCGTCATAGATTATTATTAGTGTCCATTGATCAATGTCGTCAAAAGAAAAGAAAGTCACGCGGGTACGTATACTGGTGAAGAAGGCGCTCCTACCTAGTAAAAGCTCACTGTTTCGTTTCCAACAAGGAAAAGGAAGCTGTGAGTCGCAGTTGGAATGAAAGATTGGAGATGGGATCCCCGCGAAAAAGCACTGCTCGTGCCTACTACCTACGTAAGGTGCCGGCACGGGAAGCACCCCACACCACCCGCATCACAACGGCAACATCTGTGATCCAGCCACCAAACAAGAGCCTCTTTTTTAGACCTGGGTTGCCTTGAATTCTAGGGGGAACGCCCGTCCTTAAAGTTGTGGTCTGTCATCCAATGTTCTTGCTGTACTGTGCGCACAGAAGTAGCCAAGTAAGCTGTGGTATTGCATTTGCCGTACGCGTGGCAGGCCAATGCATTCGAGCACATCCCGTCGTCAAAGCTAGGCGTCCTGAGCTGCCGTGATCTACACCGCCCGGTGATTGTGTGGCACAAGCGGATGAAGCAAAACGTTTTCCCAAGAGCTGCGAGCATAGCATACCCATACCCGTACGAATACTGCAGGGCAAAACCTCATGTGGTGTCAGCGACTCTGTCACCCGGCGAGCCGAGAAGCTGGAGGGCACCTCGCGGAGTCGAGTGGAGCCGCGAAGTCCCGACCTTTGGCGAAGGCGCAGTGGGTGCGGCGGAATCAGGGCCATTGTCCTGTTACGGTCTTTTCTGCCCCTTCCCCGTCACGGTGATTGGGCCCCCCCTTGCCACGGTATGGTGGTGGTGCCTGAGTGAGTGGCCCTCAGTCTCCTTCGCGATGCAGTGGAATGGATTGAGTGTTGCATGAGGTTGCTGCAGCCTGCCAAACAAGATCCGTCACTCAATCGGGCGGCAACACGACCAATCAGGAAGGAGCCTGCAAGGGGCCTGGGTCCCCGCCGGTTGTGAGAGGCTTCCGTGCGTCTGTGGTTTGGCAAGAGTTCTTGAGCTCTGCCCCCCCCCCCCCAAAAGTGGCTGTCTCTGAAAGACGTAAATCGCAGAGAGCTTCGAGTGCTGCGTCTCGTCCGGTCGATGACTCGCATGTATCTAAATGGAGCCTAATTCCGCCTTTTATTCTCTAAGGGATAGCCCACTTCGTGCGTGATGACTTTGGATTGATGGTCGGCGCAATCTCGTGAGACTGGAATCCCGCACCCGCGTGTCTTCTCTCCTTCCTTGCTAGCACGTTTTAGTGGCGAAAATTCGGGCGGGTAGTAGATGAGTGGATGGAATCACTGGCCCAGAATCAGGGTGCAAGGGCTCGGGTTGGAGATTGTGCTACTTGTCAGATTGTCTGCGTGCACTCCTGGGCGGATGCCCGCTGCTAGAGCTTAGTGCATGAGGATATTGCCAGTTGGAGTTTGCCTCATCCATGTCGCTTGGCCGTCCCATACCAATTGGGTGAGAGCAAGTGCATGGCCTCGTAGCGCCCCGAGTAAGCTCTTGGATGTATCTTGGGTTGCCTCTTCGATATCGGCGATTAGTACAAGACTTAAGTAGTAGCAGCTTGCTCTACCTCGTGCCAACATCAAGCTTCAACTTGAGTGCTCATGCAACCCCCGATCACATCTGTGACGGCGCAACTGGTTCGTTGGAAAAATAGCCCGGCGAGAAGGAACGGGTGATGATGGTTCACTCGTTCAAGACTCAAAAGAGACGGAAAACTGGGGTTCTTAGCAAATGGTGTCGCGGCGGCGGCCGGCACGAGAGTTGGGACTCAACGGGGGACCCGGCGCGCATTGAAGGAGAAGCTGTCCGGCTGACCTTACCCTATCTGGACCGGCGTTAGACCAGAAAATTCGCAGGAGACGACGGCGGCGGCAGCATCCACCTCGCATTCGCGACTCGCGAGCTTACTTCTCACTGTCGAGGCTGATTAATAAGGCTTCTTGGCGGCGAAGGTGCAGCTGGCTGGCTTACTACCTTACGTACCTACCTCAAGGTACGGTACGTTGAGGCAGACGTCTGACGCGATACTGCTGCACCTTGTGAAGTACCTTAGTGGCTCAGCAAAAGGTCAGACTAGCCGGTACCTCACCGGAGGTAGGTATGCAACTTATCTGGTACTCATGTGTTTTGGACGAATACGTTAAGTACCTAGCGTTGTCGAATAATTCTCGTCAGAATGTCTCTGGCTTTCTCTTCTGGCTTCGACGACAGACCAGACAGGGGGCCGGAGGTCTGAGCAGGAACTGAGTGGGTTTTGTTGTTCTCTCTAGGTTAGGTTCGGAATAGTGTTGAGGACGTACCCGGGTAATTGATGGGGGCGCCTTCATCGTGAAGATTCAGTTCAGTGTATCCGTAGAGGTCGAGGGTGAAATAACGGCAATGGGGTGCCGAGCTATTGATCAACAATAAAGATAAGTAGTAGGTAAGGCAAGGCAAGGCAAGGCAAGGCAAGGCAAGGCAAGGCAAGGCAAGGCAGCTAACATGAGGGAGTTCTCGCATTGCAATTTTCGCATTGCTCCAGAGAGTGAGAAAGTCAGAACGGGTAGGAGTATGGGCAATTTCAGGCTCTACCTTAGGCTTCCTAGCTCCTGAATGCTGGTGCTCTCTGTGATGGCCGGGACGGGGACCTCTCTTGTGTTCCCACCACGGAGATTTTCGTAATGAGCTTGGCAGCCCAGCCATGAGAAATGGGAGATGAGACATGGCGTCTGATGCGGGCAGATGGTCGTCTGGTCTCCGACACAGTGTGCTACTGTCGACATGGTCAGTGCGGTCCCTGACCCCACACCGCAATGCCCATGGTGAAGACGTCAAACTCTTTTCCTGATTCTGGTGCGGAAATTGCATTAAATGCATGGACTGTGCACAAATTAGGCAGTGCGGATCGAGAGATGACACAGTGATCTCGGGTGGTTCTCTATCGCGCCCCATCTGCCAGGCCAGGCTCTGCTTAACCAGGACGGGACGGGCTAATCTCACAGGGAAATCCACCCACACACTTCCAGCGCAGCTTCGAGGCCAGAAAGAGAGCAGGAAGTCACAAGGACCTGCAAACCCCCTAGCTTTCCTTTGCGCCTCTACGCAGTAGAACACGGACCAGCTCCTGGTCGAACCCCCATCAACCCCATCCAGCGTTGCTTTCAAAGGCAAATCATCTCGCTTGTGCCTTTCACACTCTTTCAGCCTCTGATACGTCCAGTCCCAGTCCAGCAGTCCATTCCAAGTCGTGGTCCTGGTCCTGGTCCTCGTCCTGGTCCTCGTCCTCGTCCTGGTCCTCGTCCTCGTCCTCGTCCTCATCCAGGTCGAATGTCGTCCTGCGTCGGTCCACGTCTAGGTCTCCATCTGTCTTGTCTCTCTTCCCTTCCTGCACTTGTATTTGCACCTGCACCTGCAACCTGCACCGCACCCGCTGCGCCTGGCTTCTTCCTCTTCCCCCAAGGAACCTGTTCAGTGTCTTTCTTGTCTTGCCTTGTCTTTCACTGCACCGGAGAGCAAGGCCTCGACTCGACTCGACTTGCTGCTCTGTTCTGCTCTGCTCTGCTCGTCTTTGCTGCTGCTGCCATTACCTTAGTTTTAGCCCCCTCTCTCCTCCATCATCCACTCGACTACTGCCTCACCTTATTACTCCATAATCTCTTCTGGCACGCCTGCCGCCCAATTTTTCCCGTCTTTCACTTTCACTTTTACTTTTACGTCTTTCAACATTTCACCAAGTCTCTCGGCCTGCGCCTCGTTTCTCGTCTACCATCCCCCGTTCTCCAAAGCGTCAAGCGTTAAGATCTCGAAGATATTCGCTGTCTTCCTCCATCAAAAGGCACACAAGAGGCACAAAATCCACCACCTTCACTTTGTCACAGCGAACCTTAATTCTAGCCGCCTGGCGTGCTGTTCCCTGCAACTGCTCTCTGCTTTCCACCCACTTTTCGTCCGTCTGATTCGACCACCACCAGCACAATCACCTCTACCGCACCACCACGGCACCGCCGCCGCTGCCTCTCAGCGCAGCTTCCAACGCCTCCGTCCCCCGAACAAGCCTGGCTTGACTCCAACTGAGCGCAGTGCCCCCCAGCCACTTCGCCTCGGCCACCCAGTCATTCATTCCATTGGCGCCGCTTCCTGCGCGACCGAGCTCCAACCATCTCCCATTCTCAGCGTTCGACCGACTATCTCCAAGGACGTCGCTTCGCCTTTCCTCCTACTCTCTCATTCCATCCATCGTCCTCCGCGTCGATCCTTCTCTCTTCGAGACAGTCGTGCCCTTCAATCTGGACCGCGCGAAGAGCATTGCGAATTGGCCTTTTACGGCCAATATCAGCTGAGTTTAGGGGTTGCGGTTTCTGGGAAAGCTTGCCGGACCCGACAAGAAAGGAGGTGAGTGACGACACCTTTTTTTCTTCCCTCCTTTTTTTCTTTGGCTTCAATACCGTGCCGAACCTGACACGCACCGACGTCTATCTCATCAACCCACGACTGCGCGACTGCGTCTTGCTTGTCCAGTGGCACGTTCGCTCCGTCGTTAGGCCTGTTCTCCACGCGCAACATCTGCGTCGTGTCGAGGCGCCTGCTGTATCAGTACGCCAACAGCACCTCGGCCATGTCTTAGACCTTGGAATGAGAGGATGAGGCGGAACTGTGTCATGGATGATCTAGAATGACCACCGACACTTTGCCAGCCCCTGCTGATTCCTCAACGTTTGGTGTTTGCGTGCGTTCGCTCGCTTGACCGTCTTCGCTAATCAACCCCGATTCAGTTCGACAGCATCATGTCCGAGAAGCCACAATCATCCAACCCAGCCGACGAGATCACACCGCACATTCGAGAAAACGGCCAGTCAAGCCAAGAAATGTCCAAGGAAAAGGTGCTCCTGGCACCAGAGGAGGGTGGGAATTCAAAGAAGGGTAGGGGTCTGCTGCATGTACCATCGAGGTCTTCCTCGCAGCGCAATCAATCTTCTCCGACTTCGACAGGGCTGAGCGGAGTCACAGTCAGCGATTCGAGAAATAGCATCGGCGGTCGATCGAAGGAGTCCAAGGGTAGCATTCTGGGACGCCATCGAAATGGCAGCATCGGCAGCCACCGATCCGGCATCGAAACCGAACCGACCAATACCCCTGGCAACACCCAACCGAACTCTCCTGTGAACCCCCCGCAAAAGAAGAAGAAGGGAGGACTCTTTGCTCTTTTCGGCTGCTGCGGAGTCCCCGACAACGCAAACGCCATCGAGAACGGTGACGACGCAGTACATAAGCTCGATAAGCTGCCTGCGAGACCGACAACTGCCAAGTCCCGACAGCCGACCCCACAGGAGCAACCTGCTTCATCGAACAAGCCGCAAATTCAGGAAAAGCAACCGCAACCGGAACAACCAATGACCGCAGGTAACGAACACAAGGGTAAGCGCGTCTCCAACACGACTACGGCCGACGACTCTACCGTCGGCGGCCAAGAGGGCTCTGATTCGAAGCATGCGACCGCCGTTGGCACCGGCGCCGGCGCCAGTACCACTGCGCCAGCAATTACCGTCGAGACTACCAAGGGCGAGACGCTCCACGAAGCGCAACTGGAAGAGCCAGAAAAGAAGGATGCCGAGGGAGACGAGGTGATGCCGGACGCGACGCCCGAGCCCGAGGAATCCAAGCAGCAAATCCCGCCACCGGTCGAGGACGCGCCGACAGGTCAACAACTTCCGGGCCCTCCCCCAGGACCGGCTCCGAACGCCAATGCCGGGAGCGGATCTTTTGACTTGGTCGCTCCCGTTGTTGCCGATCAGAAGTTCCTGCTTCCACCCATTGCTCCCGAACATAAGGGCAGGAAATGCCTTGTCCTTGATTTGGACGAAACTCTCGTTCACAGTTCATTCAAGGTAAAGTCGATTGCGTCTTCTTTCTTCACTTAGCAACGATACTGACTGTCCGCAGATTTTACACCAAGCCGATTTCACCATACCTGTTGAGATCGAAGGCAATTATCATAATGTATATGTTATCAAGAGACCGGGTGTAGACCAATTCATGAAGCGTGTTGGCGAGCTTTATGAAGTTGTAGTTTTCACCGCGTCTGTCTCTAAGGTACGAGCCCCGGTATTGCACTACATGCTCCTCCCTAACACCTGACAGTATGGCGACCCCCTTCTGGATCAGCTCGACATTCACAAGGTTGTTCACCACAGACTGTTCCGTGAGAGCTGCTACAACCACCAAGGAAACTACGTCAAGGATCTTTCCCAGGTGGGAAGAGACTTGAAGGACACAATCATCATCGACAACTCTCCGACGTCGTACATCTTCCACCCTCAACACGCCGTTCCCATCAGCAGTTGGTTCTCTGACGCACACGACAACGAATTGTTGGACTTGATCCCCGTTCTAGAAGACCTTGCAAAGTCGGATGTCCAGGACGTAAGCCTGGTACTCGACGTTACACTTTGAAGCTGAAGATACCAATTTCTTTTCTTCGTTCATCACCTCCGAGGAAATTTGCAGGACCGCGGTCCCATCATAGCGGAAGGCGTTTGGTTTGCGATGGATCGTTTCCAGCAGGTGTAGATGTATCACTGTCTAATCTTACCATATAATGAGCCACTGCGGAGGTACCAGACCACCGAGCTAGCTCGCGGCGGCTTGTACGCAAAGAGCTCAGGGGCCGCTTTCAAAGGACCTCGAGGATGACAACTTCTTTGAGCAAAAAACCTCGGATTCGGAAGGGAACAAAAAGGGGTATCTTGGAGCTTGGGACGGTCAGACGCCAGGCAGCTTAGATTCTTCGGGCACTTTGGTGTTATCTCTGGCGTCCATGTTTGGAAGTGCAGGGGAAAGAGCTCCACGATGAAAAGACCCAGTTGTTAAAGACCAGTCATCACCGGAAAGGTGGGGAGGGATACCATGGGTCCTCGTCTTGGTTTCTTCCGGGCAGGGGATGCCCTTTTCTGTGGCAGGATATTGTTTTCCCTTTGTTCGTTCTCACTTTTGTATTCGAATCGTACACAACACATTCTCACCCACCACACCACTATTCCCTCATAGAGTCTGCAAGCAGGCTCTCTCTTTTCTGCTAGTACAGCCGGCCAACCGTCGAGCGGAAGTGGAGGACAGTTGAAATGGAAAGTCTTAGTCAGTTGTACTTCATCATGTGCTGCATAAGCTGGCGCCGATCAGATGGAAGGATTTCGGCTGCAGAAAGCGGCTACCTCCTAGATATACACTATCCCCTCAAATTCAATGAAAGGGCTCAAAATTAACTCGAACCACGGTTGCCGCTGCATATGAAGATTGCGACGCTGCGTGTCCATGTTGAGAAGTCAGGATTACCATGTCTGCCACGGACCCGGGACAACGTTCATCAGTTGATCGAGCTGCTCCATTGTGGAGTTGAGTTAGTGCTCTTTACGGGCAGCGGACCTGTTAAGGTAGGTTCGCCGTCCTAGGGGTTCTGGAACGTCGGGTCGGAAAATCACAGGACCCTAACTTACTCCCGTCCCGCCAGGCCCAATGGAATTAGCAGTCGCTGGTCCCCTTTCCAAAACTGTGGCCTCAAGTATGCACTCTTGAGCGCAGCGTAGCCGGACTCCAGCCAACAAGCTCGACCATCTCCCATCCCATTCCACATCGGACCGACCGCACGCCAATTCAGCTTCTTATTTTTCACACGCCAACTTCGAATTCTGCATCGATCTTGGGATCAATTTCTAGTCACACTCCATTCACAATGGTGAGCTTCCTGATCCCCAAACTCCATTGGAGAGCACCGAATAGGCCCTCTCCTAGTTGCTCGAGCTTTTGCACGCAATAGCCCTTCAAATAGGGACAGGTTCTTCCTCGGAAGCAGGCGCGCTGTGGTCTTACAAAAACAGATGCGGCTGTTCATGCTACGCATGGATTAGTCCACAGCTAGGTTCACTTGAGAAAGAGCATTGTCGCTGACGATATCTTGTAACACAGTCTTCTCCCCGTACTTCCTCTCCCGTCAACTCGCCCGCCGCCGCCTCTGGCGCGAGCGTCGCGCGCCCTTCCTCCCCTACTCCCCCTGGCGGACCCCGTACCGCCATCCGTCGCCGCGCGGCTGCCGACCAGAAGGAGAAGATTGCCAATGCGCGCCCGAGCAGCACGAGGGCCGCCGGTGCCGGCGGCAGCAGCAGCACGATGCTGAGTACGTTTTACTTCTTCTTGCCAAGCGGACGCTTCACGTGGAAGATGCTGGCAAACGTTGAACTACGAAAGGACTTGGGATACTAACGCGTCTGTGATTGTAGGGCTGTACACTGATGAGTCCCCTGGTCTTAAAGTCGACCCTGTTGTTGTTCTTGTTCTTTCTCTTGTCTTCATCTTCAGCGTTGTCGCTCTTCACAGTAAGTCTCGGGCTTCCCCATGCGCAACGATTTCTGGGAAAGAGGTTTGCTGACACGTGTATTACAGTCATTGCCAAGATCACCCGTAAATTCTCCAGCTAAATGGAGTCGATAACCTTCAACGGGACAGATGGCGACGTGATGTTTTCCTCGAAAAAATACATCTGAAAGACGCAGACGTGGCGTTGCCCCCTAAATCCCAACCTGCACGTGTTGGATACCCCGACCGACCCAAAATGGTCCGTTATTTCTCTGCAGCAGAACACGGAATACATACACTATGGACGCATGGTGTGCGCGGGCATTCCTAATTGACCCACACATACAGGCGAACTTTTGACGATAATTGATGGTGGAGACTGCGCGCAAGAAGGAGAGGGGCATCTAGGTCGGCGGAGGACCGAGACAGAAAAGGATGACTTTGATGCGCACCGCTGTATGATACCTCTTTCTTACAACCTTTATATCTGTATCTGCGGCTTTTGGAACTCATTCTGGGTGTCTTCGTGAGGATTTTACGTGACTTGAGACGAAATAACGGGATGCTACATGTTACTGGCCAGCAAGTGACCTCGTCCGTCCCCTCCATTCTCACGATTCCGGACGCTTATGAAGTGGCAGTTCCACTCGGTCCACTACCTACTGTGAGCGGACCTTCATCTATCACGATGTGGAGTTGAAACGGGAGAACGTTACCAAAAGGTCATGTTCCCACCCTCAGAGAGCCAATGAAGCCACGATGATAACACCAACTTCTAGATACAGTAAGAAAGGCTCCTTGCACAGAATTTTGGGCAACGGGCACCAGCAGTCAGCCAAGTCATTCCCGCAGGTCCAGATTGTGGATTCTTCTCCGAATGGTGTAGTTGGTTCATCACGTTTGACTGTAATGGTTCCCATCCAAGATGATCGAAAGGTCCCTAGTTCGATTCAGGGTTCGGAGAACGCTTGTTTTTCTGCATTTCTGTTGCTTGGGCTCGCTCGACTTAGCTTTGCTGGACAAAACTGATATTGTGCTTTCCCACGATGGTACTGGAGGCTAAGTAAACATGATTGTTCCGATAGATGGGTAGCGAGTTTGCGAAGAAGACTGCGTGCTCGAGAAAGCGCCGGAAGTCTTTACTAAATTGCTTTAGCACCCACGTAGCCGTAGACGACTTGTTGAACTGTCTTGATTTCGTGACTATGTTAACTTGAGGCACTGTAAAGAATAAGAGGACATGACAACATAGTTCACTATCTAGCGTAGCCCCAGACTAGATTTGAAACCTTTGAGGCCATGAAGATTAACTAAACAGGAGACGTTCTTGGTGACTCTGGTCGATTTCTTAGGACTAGCAGCATATGGGTGATAAGCGCTAGCAGTAAGAGCTGCGTAAGGTATTGTAGACTGTACTATGTATAATGGGTAAGTAAACCCCCCAGCACTGGTATTGTGGAGACTTCAAGCCTACTGGCACTCTGATATTCGCTCTAACTGGCTGGCTTCCCGCTTGTGAGCGATGTACTGGCCTTGCAAGTTCAAGCCACAAGGAACCTGACAGGGTTATTTTACTTTGGCCTGCAACCGCAGTAGTCTAGCACCCTGTCACGGTATCACCTGTGGATCGGCTGTGGCTGTGCGCGGGTTTCTAGACCAGACGGCCCCCAATCGTCCCAACCACATCGCTTGAACGCTTGCTGGGCTCAACCGCCCCTCAGGAAGGACCTTCAGCCCTCGGGCCGCCTGCTTCCTTTCCCCGTTGGACATAACAAGGTTGCTCCTCCGTGCGAGCCCAAGCGTGCCAGTGGCCCAACATGTCCCCAACAAGCCTTCAATGTCACTCAAGATCGCACTGTATGTAGAAGGTGATCCTGGCCTAGAAGGGCAGCTGCTGGTGCATTGATGCGGTAGATGGCGGTGCAATTTACGGATATGTACGCATTCATCGATGACAAACTTGGCTCACTACACGTGTAAGAATTTCTAGGCGGGGAACGTCAGCGCAGCGGGCACCACCCCCACCTTATGTTGCCTCCATTTTGCTCTACAGCCAGTAGCTCAAGGGTCTGGCCGCGAGCTTGATCTTTTGGCTCTGATGATGAAACAGGCGCTGAAGGTGTTGGCCTGCCACATGCATCTCTACATCCTGTATCCCCTCAGTCGATCATCGGATTGTTGGCGCCACTGGACAACAACATCTCCTGCTCTTATTTTCGCGACTGCTCCCCCTCGTACCACCGAGTTTGCGCGTCTGCATTGAAACGGCACTTCTTTGGCGCATAGTTCTTCATCAACGCGCACCTTTGCTCAGCCGTGGACAACGCCCATTTTCATAGCAACATCTGACTGACCGTGATGTACTAATATTTCGGCGGGTTTCTTCTCAGTTTCCTACCGCGCCTCTGGTTTTCAACCTCATTCCAGTCGGCATAATCACAACTCCGCACCATGACGGCCGCCAAAACCCAGGCGAGCGCAAGCTCGAGCTCGAGCTCTGCCCCTCCTCGCGTTACCCACCAGACCGGCGATTTCAACCTGGACAGAACCGATAGCCAAGAGGTCCCTGATGTCCCTGATGCTCTCGTTTCCGACGGCTTCAGTCTCCCATCCTTGGAGGCTGAGAACGAGGTTCCGCCAGCCTATGGCGAGCTCCCTGACCAACTACACTTTTCCCATTCAGGCGTGGAAGCCGGCGCCAACGTGACAGGTAGGGGCTACTTCTCGCAGCTTGATCTGGACTATAGCTGATGTCTGGAAATAGGCGATGGTCGAGTGAATATCAACATTAACCAGAGCGGCAACCGCCTTGCCGAGATTCTCGCCCCTACGATCGCACGAAGCCAGCTCCTCGCCGACAAGCGACCCTCGGGGCCCCTCCCACCAGCATATATCCCTCCCTCCCTCGGCGGGCAACCGGGTCAAACTCCTCCTCCGCAGCTCAACGTCGTTATACAGATTGTCGGTTCGCGAGGTGATGTCCAGCCTTTCGTTGCGCTGGGCAAGGTTCTGAAGGAGACGTACAGCCATCGCGTACGCATAGCGACGCACTCGACGTTCCAGAAGTTCGTCGAGGAGAACGGACTCGAGTTCTTCAACATCGGCGGTGATCCCGCAGAGCTTATGGCCTTTATGGTCAAGAACCCCGGTCTGATGCCCGGCTTCGACACCCTCAAGAGCGGCGAGGTCAGCAAGCGTCGCAGAGGTATCCAGGAGATTCTCTTAGGATGTTGGCGCTCGTGTATTGAAGCAGGAGACGGGCTGGGCCCGCCGCCCAAGCCGCACGGCAGAGACGCGCCCATGGACGATCCTTTGGGGTTACTGCCCGGCGATGCCTCACAAAAGCCGTTCGTGGCGGACGCGATTATTGCCAACCCTCCGAGCTTTGCGCATATTCACATTGCCGAGAAGATGGGCATACCGCTGCATCTGATGTTCACTATGCCGTGGACCCCCACGCGCGCTTTCCCGCACCCGTTGGCCAACATTCAGTCAACTAACACCGATCCTGTAATGACCAACTACGTGTCATACGCACTGGTTGAGATGATGACCTGGCAGGGCCTGGGAGACGTCATCAACAGGTTCCGAGAAAAGGCCTTAGACCTAGAGCCCATGTCATTGATTTGGGCCCCCGGTGTGTTGAACAGACTACGCATTCCGTACACGTACTGCTGGTCACCAGCACTGATTCCGAAACCAAACGACTGGGGGCGCGAAATTGACATTTCTGGGTTCTACTTCCTGAACTTGGCTTCGGCGTTCACTCCGGATCCTGACCTGGCTACTTTCTTGGCCGCAGGCCCTCCTCCGGTGTATATCGGCTTCGGGTCGATCGTGGTGGATGATCCGAACGCACTTACGAGGATGATTTTCGACGCGGTTCACCTCACAGGTGTACGAGCACTAGTTTCAAAGGGTTGGGGAGGTTTGGGCGCTGAAGACGTCGGACTTCCTGAAGGCGTGTTCATGTTGGGCAACGTGCCGCACGATTGGTTGTTCAAACACGTGTCTGCCGTCTGTCACCACGGAGGTGCTGGTACCACTGCAGCAGGTATCCAGGCAGGCAAGCCCACGATTGTCGTGCCCTTCTTTGGAGACCAGCCTTTCTGGGGTGCGATGATCTCCAGAGCCGGTGCTGGTCCGGATCCTATTCCGTTCAAGCAGCTTACGGGGGAAAACCTGGCGGAGGCTATCAACTATTGCTTGAAGCCCGAGACGCAGACGAGAGCGCAGGAGCTCGGTCACAAGATCCGCGAGGAAAAGGGAACTGATCTTGGCGGGAAGAGTTTCCATGATCAGCTGGATATTGATGCCCTAAGATGCTCTATCGAGCCTAGTCGAGCTGCTGCATGGCGCGTCAGGCGTACAAAGGTTCGTCTAAGCCCCATGGTTGCTGCGGTCTTGGTTGAGAGGGGTCTGATCAGGTATTCTGATCTCAAGCTGTAAGTTATCCAGTGCTCCTGACAAGGCCCACTTACTAACACCCTCCAGCTACCGAGCCAAGGAATACATCACGGATGGTCAGCCATGGGATCCCGTTTCTGCGGTGGCATCGTCACTGGTCACAGATATCGGCAACATTGGCATGGCTGTTGCTGATTTTCCACGCGAAATTTTCAAGAGTCGGAGCAAAGGGGACAAAACGCCAGAGCCCCCAGAGATCCCGTTCAAGGAGGGCTCGACATCTCGCACGAGTCTGGTTCCAGGAAGCGACAGGGCTTCGATGACGACTCCAAGCACGCACGCATCTGATTCCTCTACGCAGCTTGGCACTATGGAAGGGGGCTCTACTCCGACATGGCCGTTATCACCGCGTGAAACCACTTCATCCGCGACGCCCTCTCACGCATTGTCCAACACCCCACCCATGGTCTTCAGTGGGCCGGACTCGCCTTCCATCGCCCCGACCAAAACGACCACACCCGACCAGTCCCGCATGAGTCGGCCTCCGGGGAGTCCAGGAAAACGCTCTAACATTAGAGATTCTTCACCGGTAGCTGTCGGCGTCGATACAGCTGTAGCAGCCGGCACAAGCGTAAGCCGCATCGTCACCACCGGCGTCAAGACGCCAATGAACGTGTGTCTTGGCTTGGCGAGGGGTTTTCGAAACGCCCCGAGGCTCTACGGCGACGAGATGGTGCGTCCGCAGGAAAAGGTCACCGATTTCTCTAGCGGCCTCAAGGTTGCCGGCAAGGAGTTTGCCTTTGGTATGTTTGATGGCATCGGCGGGCTCGTCATGCAACCTCTCAAGGGCGCCGAGAAAGAAGGCGGGAGGGGCCTTATCAAAGGCTTTGGAAAGGGCATTGGCGGTCTGATCTTTAAGCCTGCTTCTGGTAAGCTTTTCTGCGAGACCTGCTCAGTTCGTCTGATACTAACACTCCCAGCCGTGTGGGCCATCCCTGCCTACACCATGCAGGGCGTCCATGCGACGCTCCGGAATGCTTTCGCAACAAGTGTCCAGAACTATATCGTCGCGTCCCGCATGAAGCAGGGCCAACAGGACATGCAAGCCGCCAGCCAAGCCGAGCGCGAGGACGTGATTTTACGTTGGAACAACATCAAATTCGACTTGAAGAATTTCCAAGCCATGAAATTGAAGGAGCAACGGGAGAAGAGAGGTGACGCCCCTCAATCCCCGGGTCAACCCGACACCGGCCTGTCTCCGCCTGTCACGGGCTGGTCGCACACGAAGCACTTGTCGTTCGAGGAGCGGAAGAGACTGCACGCCCGCAAGGAGGCTTGGAAGAAGGGCCATGTCGAGGCGCTCGGCCCTGAAGTGGAAGGCGACATGCCGCCTGCGAGACACAGTACCAACACCAGCGCAGCCGAGGACGAAGAGTTTGAGCGCGCCATCCAGGCGTCTGTTGCGGAAACCTCGCGTGGAAATGCGGAGGAAGACGCGAGAGTCGAGCACGCCATCAGGGCTAGTGTCAATCAATTCCGCAGCAGCGGCCAGGGCCTCCCGGATGCCCGGCCTCAGCAAGCCTCCCGCCAGTTTGACGAGAAGAATCCGGACATCTTCCAGAGCACAGAGCTGAAGATCACGGACGAGGAGTACCAGAACCTCATCGAGCAGGCGATCCAACAAAGCATGAGCGCGCAAGCCTCCGGAATCCAGCAAGACCAAGGGCCTCACGACGACGAAGAGTTTCGCCAAGCTCTCGAGGCGTCGAAGAATTCTCCAGCACAGCAGCAAACCGAAGACGACGAGGAGTTTAGGCGCGCTCTCGAAGCGTCGAAAATGCACCACGACGAGGGCGCGACGGACGAGGAGGAGCAGCTGCGGAGGGCGATCGAGGCATCCGAGGCGGCGCATAGGGAGCAAATGAACCGAGACCAGGCGTCGCGGACGGAGGAGGACGTCGTCATGGAGTATGTCAAGAAGCAGAGCCTGGCCGAGGAGGAGTTCCGTCGGAATGCTTCCAAGGGTAAGGGCCGCGCGGAAACTGACGAGGAGGACGAGGAGTTGAAGAGGGCGATGGAGGAGAGCCTCAAGATGAGTGAGAAGTCGGGACAATCGAGTTCTTGGTGATGGAGTTTTGTATGTTTTTTGCGCCATACTATTCCTACGAGGGACGCATGATAGAGTACATCAGAGATACCACTGAGTTTTTTGGAATATTATTTCGGTATGTTTCTCCAGTACACGCGAATCTATCATTTGTGAAATGGCTTGAGCAGGTGTGCCCGGCGGACTTCAGGATTCCTCGCCCGTCTTTTGGTGATAGCTTTTGCTTGCTGAGGTGTCACGTCACTGTGCTCGCGTCGCATACTGCTAGCCGTCAAACTTCGGCCACCGAAACCGGCTCACGCTGAAGACTTGCCGATTTCTTCTCAACTGCACATATACTCTGCGATTCGACGACTTTTCTCTACTTCACCGTCCAGTTTGCATACTCTTGTGCGTCCTGCTTATATGCTGCGCATAGCCTCTGGATGCGAGTCTCGATCCAATAGCACTTTGCGTTATTACTTCACGTCTAAACTCGAGACGATGATCCGACATGCCTTACAGGACAGGGCTGCCTTCATGGAACATTGCACGTCAAGCAAAGGGTCCTATGCCTTGCATCCCCCCCCCCTCCCCCCGACAACACTACGCTACCGTCGACGTTGGAGAACGGAGACGTCGAGAAATCTGGGACATCACCGCGTCTTCTGATCTCCAGTCGTCTGGGCCTCACGATCAATCCCATTTACTCAATGGCAAAACATGGCCAAATGCCAACCGCCTCGCGACCTCGCGACGGCTTCTTCTGATGGGCTTGAAGCTATGGGACACTATTTCTGGACCTTTGTTCGAAGACGATTGAACACTGCCAAAGGCCAGTATCGGGGAGACCTAGGCGCTCCGGTCACGTTCTCGTAGAACAGGAGTTTTGCTGGCAGCAGCTGTGAGGTGATCACCACGACTTTGTGGAGCTTCGGGATCCGTAGCGGTAAAGGGGAGAGAGAACGCACGCCTCCACAACGGCCCCCCCCCAAGGACGTATATAGGACCTCCGCGTCGATTCCGCTCAAGTTTTCGCCAGATGGCAACCCCCCAAATTGCTGTTATCGGGAATCTTTGTGCGTTTGTGTGTGTGTGGGGGGTGGGAAAGACATTGCTGCAGGCATTTCGGCGGTGGGAAAGACATGTATACGCGTACGCTCCGTTGCCCTCCTGCGATCGGAGGTCCGCTGAGATGGTGTTACATTGGCTCGACTTGGGAAGTGACAATGGCGCAAATTCCGTTGGACAACGGGGGAAAAAAAAAGGTAAAGGATTGGATTGGCCGTTACGTTTCTGAGAAACTTCGTTCGACAGCCTACGGGTATTTCGACTAATCTATCGTGGGTAATCAAGGAAGGCAAAAAGGCCCAGTACGGCTTCCGCCAGAATAACCGGACGTCGTTGTCGGGTGCCAAGGGCTCGACTCGCCAAAGGCTTTGGCAGTGGCGTGATCAAATCGTATTCTTGCGATTTCTTGAAACGGCTTCCATTGGGGCCTCTCTTTCTTCCAATCACTTAGGTTGTTTTCGATTTACTACTACCCCAGTGAACTTTGCTTCGTGAGAGAGAGCTTGGACTGGCTGTCCGAGTGTTCAGCAAAGAAGAAGAAGAAGCCTCTCAAGTCTGAGCAGTGAAGAAATGGTGCACGGCGATATGGTGACATGTGGGCAAGTGGGTTAGAGATGGAGGGACAGAGAAGCATGACATGGGGGAGAGGATAGAAGAGGACATGTGGATATCCGTATACGTAGAAGATAGTATCAATGATGGCCGTGTGGCCGTCTGGGTCTGTATACCTTTATTTATGTCATAATGTAAGACTCCGAAAATACGCCAGTTCTGTCTATATGCGCCAAACTTTTGAACACCTCCACCAAGAAAGAACACGAGAATGTGGCCCACCCGACACCCATTACCTTTGTCCTTCATGGAGTAGCATCGCTTACCACTGCGCGCCGTGGACAGGGAAATACTGAGCCAACTGTTCCGAATCGACGTCCGGGTACTGTTCGCGAGTGTACCCGGGCGCCAACCCGTCCGGCAGACACTGGGGCTGTTGTTGCGGTTGCAGCTCGGGCTGCGGCTGGGGCTGATACCCCGGTTGAGGGAACGCGTTTGGATCTCCGAACTGATGCTGTCCCGGAAACTGCACTCGCGGGTAGAAAGCATTCGGATATGCGAATTGCTGCAGTGGTTGTAGCTGTGGGTGAAGGAAGGGTTGCTGCTGTGGTTGGAGAACGGGCGCATGCACGTGCAACATTGGCCCGGGCACTTGCTGCTGCGGCTGAGGAGTCTGACCGTATATGTTGGGATGCGGGCGCTGGCCATGTCGCCTTTGTTGCCGTTGCTGCCGCTGCCGCTGGATCTGCTGTTGTCGTTGTATCTGCTGCGCCGTGGGGCTGGGAGGGGGAGCTGGCTGGGGAAACCACTGGTGGTTCTGCTGCTGAGGCTGCTGGGCCAGATACGGTGATATAAACGCGGGCTGACTTTGGCCTTGCTGCTGCGCTTGCGGGTTTCCTCCAAGTACCATTTGTGCCGCCGTATGATGGAAGGTAATTCCTTCCATCGACTGAGCGGGCTGGGCAGGGAGAGCGGGCTGGTCGTTGCGTAAGGCGTCGAAGATCATCTCTTGGGGTACCGGTTGAAGATTTGCTGGTTGGAGATAGGCGCTTCCGTCTTGCCTTGGTGGAATGACATGCTGGCCCCTTACCATGGGTTGATTCAGAGTCATCTGTGGCGGCGGAGCGAGGCCTGTGACCACCCGTTGATTCCAACACTCGATTCTTCTTCTCGAAGAGTAACGATGACCATCTTCCCCGCCATTGTTGTCGGAAATACTCCTTTTCAGGCCCCTGGGCTGTCCCACGAGGATGGGTTCCTCTTCATCTTCATCGTCGTCATCGCCGCCGCCGCCGTCAGGCATGTCGTCATCATGGTCATCGTTTTCATCCCGCTCATCGCCAGGGACGCGAGGCGAGTTGAAGAATTGCTGGGCCCATAGCTGTACGTCGTTGTCTGATTCAAGTCCAGGGTTCCTGAGACTCTCTTCGATGCACCTGAGCAACATGGCCAGGGTCGGACGCTTGGCAGGGTCATCGGCCATGCACCGCATGACGATGTCCCTGAGAGCCATGTCGACATCGTTGAACCTCTCATCCTGTAGCGAGCCGCCGTATGTTTCGATACCATTATAAGGGATAGACTTAATCGGGGCCACGAACGCGCACCGGGTGATGGCACACCACATCTGCACCCACAGTTAGCAAGACTCGGAAAAAAAAAAAGTTGGCGGGGGAAAGATTGAACGAACTATAAGGCCGATCTGGTAGACGTTGGTGTGCATGCCATAGTTGCCGGCGATTGTTGGTTCGTGCCCGTCGACACGCGTGAACTCGTTGGGCACATTTGGGTCCCACGTGATGCCATCCCACTCGCGAGAGAATTGTTCCTGCAATCGTCAGTGACTGAAACCGATGCGATGCTGAGCTTTACTTACGGGAGCGTAGTAGTATCTCTTTCCTTTGGAGCGGCACCTCCAATAGAACAGTCTCCTGCAAAGAAAGGATATGTCAGACAAGAAGAGCATTCTAGATGGTCCAGGAACTTACGTGAAGTATTCAGGATTGTTTGAGGCTTCGCTGAAGAATTCGGCACCGCCAAAGTCGCTAATCTAATAAATGTCAGCATTCAGTGATATTGACGAAAGGCCACGAAGTTTACCTTGAAGAGCGGGAAATCGCCATGATCTGCGTCTGAACCCACCAGAACTAAGACCTGCGTCAGCTGAATTGTTTGCCACGACTTGTTTTGGCCAACTAACCGTTTTGCGGGTCGAGGTCAAAGTGAGCTGTTTGCTGCGGGAACCCTTCATCTCTCGGGATGTACTCATCGATAAGCTCGTTTGGGTCCCAATCAGGGTTGTGTCTTTTGTGATGCTCTAGTGGCGGGTATCCCATGCCGACAAGTCCCTTCACAACTTCACAGTTCTTGTTAGCAACAGTCACGGGACATGTTGGGAGCTGTGTAAACTTACGACAGTGGAATAGCCACCAAAGAGCCTTGGTGGGCCAGGGCGTTCCGCTCCGGCTGGCCTTGTTGAGCCATAAGTGTAGCATCCCGCGTTCGGCGTATTCAATGAGTACGAAATTGCGCGTCCGCTGTCTTCTTATGTCCCAATTCTGGTCTCGCTCCTCAAAGTTCAGTCTCGCAGAGTACTGTTTCTTGTTCGCGTTTGCGGCATTTCTCTGGTCCTTGATCTGCTTCGTAATGTCAAGGATCTGCACGCTGTGTTTGCTGCCCTTGAATTTCTAGATGTCAAGTCAGCAGTGGTCCCACCTTGAGCCTTATCAGGAGAGACGACTTACATTGAGCGCCCTCTCTTCTTGAGCCAGAGAGTTGTGGGTTTCGTGGACCGCTTTTTCAACTTTGATGACACATTCCTTCCTGACGTTGCGTTGGTTTCTGTGCTCGACCAGAGCGGCGATGCCGTAGCCGCCAGCGGCCAGGATCTTCTTGAGCTTGATGCCGTAACCCTTGCACCTGTCGTTGCCCTCGTACCGCTCGTTGTCTCGTTTTTCAAGCTTATCGTCCATGTAGTTTTCAGTCTGGGCGTAAGGCGCCCTCAGTTGATGTTCCGCAGTGTAAGGCGGTTGTTCGTTGAGCGGCACAACGATGGCGGTGTGGTCTCTTACGACGACCTCGTCTCCTCTGATCAGGGCCATTCCAAACGTGGTGGCGTCCCTGATGCGCTTGGTGTACTGCTCTGGCGTCTCGTCCCATGCAGGACAGGAGCATTTGCCGGGCTGGACGAATGGATTTCCTCGATTCATGATTGTTGTTGTGATGGGTTTTTACAATTCAATGTTGTGCGGTTGTTTTAGGATCTGGGTTGCGAATTATGATCCTTCATCTGGAAGGGACAATCGATGATATATACAATATCTACGCCGGCGGCCATTCGATGCTGGCAGTACCCGTTCAAAGGATACATTGAGATGGTCGAGCTATTTTGGGATACACGGAGAACAAAGTCTATTGTGTATTTTACCTCTTGTCTTCGAAGCAACAAAGCTCAACTGTTTCTTTCTGCACTCTCACTTAAATGGAACTTGCCCCCAAGATATTGAAGCATCTATTGCGAATTGACTCAGCCAAAGTCGAATGGAAGTCTTTGACGCTTGATCAACGAATCCATTTCCGGACGAGAGACAATGACGCTGTCCGCTGACCGAGTCTGCGTTGCACAAAGTGGTTGATGATTGAGTCGTTGGTTGAAGAGACTATTGAAGGATATTCAATTGAGACAACTGATCTTTAGTGGGACCTCGACCGCCGCCTGGCGAAGTCTTGCGTCGGAAACATGAGCTTTACACTGAGGTGGTCATGAGAAAGCAAGGAATGTGAAGTGAACATCTGTCGGAGCCGGCTCCACCCGGCAGAAATGCAAATGGGGTCCAGCTCCGTCCAGCCCCAGGCGCCTGCACACGTGGGAACGAATTGCTCCGGCAAATGCGCCGCGATGCATGAGTGATGAGACTACTTCAGTACCTTACGGAAAGCGCGACGCTCCGCGTAAGGTAGTTCTAGTGGCTGACCCCGGTCTGGCTAGCGCACGCCGGCTGACATTGTCGCTAAGATCTAAATCCCATGCGCATGGCAGTTGGGAAAACGGGATATCTTCAGAACGGGCATCGAAGGGCAGAGGTGGTGTCGTCTTGTTGTCTGGATATCAGCAGGGTGTTGTTCTGCGGGGAATCACTGGTGAAGGGAAGAAGAAGCCAATTAGCCGCGCCGGATGGCACTTAGGCTAAATGCAATTTAATCGGGTCTCGGCGAAATCATTCTCCACAGAAGCCTCTTTCCAGCGGGTCCTCAAGAGAAAAAGCGACGCTGACAGAGAGGCCAGACCAGCAGAGCGGGTAATTCCTGGGTGAAAGTGAAGCAACTTCCATCAAAACATTTCGCGCCCACGGGGGGATCTGACGAAGAGCCTGTGCCAAAGCTGCGACCCCACGGCATGCTTCGCACCATCCTGGAGGACAAGCCAAGTTTCAGGACCCTCGCACTTGATAGGGTGCACAAGACAGCGCTCTGCAGTCGAACTACGGCACAGGATAGCCAGTGGCAGACCACCAAAGCCGCCAGTAATGGAATGTACTACAGTACTGCCGCCAAGTCAACAACCTCGCGACGTTTCTCAGGTCAACCATGCGAGTTTGGGTTGCCTCTACTGCGATACGTGCTTCTTATTAGCTTCCCGCGATACTTCACAGGGTTCTATCCCAATAATAAGGAGGCGGCGGCAAGCTTGAACCCCAAATATACCCCAAAACCGGCCTTCCTTCTTTATGGTTCCTCCCGAAAACCCTTAGGACGATTTAAACGCACAAATAGGCGTGTCTCATTGCGTAGCGGTTCGCCCCTCCTTCCGTTCCTCCATTTCGCGCTGGTCCCGTCGCCTTCTGCTAAGGTACGGACGATTTTCTCAAATCGCTGAGCGTGTCACGGGCCCAGCCGTCTGAATCCTCTCCAATGACTGCTGCCCCTGGCTGGTTGGTTCGTTTGGGTCGAGCGATCTGTGTGCCGACTCGTTCTTTCCTATCGATCCCTTCCCCGCCACCACCAGCCTCTCATACGTTTAATGAGCGGCCAAAACTGTACGGTGACGGAGCCATGCCTTGGGCTGTCTGAATCTTGAGGCGGGCCAGGGCATGGTGGGAGCTGTTGATACAGGCCAAGGCAAGGACGGAGGTGTATCTGTAGCGGCCGCCTTCATCCCCTGTGATCTAGGTTCTTCTTTCCTCGCCTCCGTCAGGTTGAATCTGCCGGGCAACCACGGCTCAAAGCACCTGACATATATAGGGTTATAAATACGTGTATCCTATCTCGTCTGCTCTCCGAGAGCCGTGTTGCACCTTGCCTCCTCCTCCTTCTCCTCTCCGTCTCTTCAGCCTTTCTGTGGTTGACTTTTGCCGGTTGATAACCCCAACCTTTACCAGAAAGACCACCAAACGTCACAATGGCTCCAACCGTTCCCAACATCAAGCTCAACAGCGGAGCTGAGATGCCCCAAGTGGGCTTCGGTCTGTGGAAGGTCGATAACGCCATCGCTGCCGACACTGTCTACGAGGCCATCAAGGCGGGTTACCGTCTGTTTGACGGCGCTTGCGGTAAGTGAAAGCAACAACAATTTTCCTCCAGCAAATTCCAGGGGGAAAAATCGGGAAACCAGCTGGAAACCAGCTGGAAACCTACACATGCTTACGTCCTCGGCGACATGAAGAGCATGAGCAATGGATTGGATGCAAAGAATTGCCGCGTTAACGCGGGGGCTACGATCGATGGCTTGTGGCGGTGGTCTGCTTGGTCCCCCATCCATGACTTCTGGAAGCCCGAACTACCCCTCCTTGACCCCACCATGAATGAATGAATGATCGGTGCGAATTTCTGCAGACACCGATTTTCCCATCACTGCAGTTTTTGCCGGAAAGCTCTCCGCAGGGCCCCCCCCTGTACACCATGCCTGCTCACACCCCCTCCCTGTCAGTGCTCACTTACACTCGGGTCTCGGCAACATCTCCCCCGGCATCAACCACATGAACCCAAATTCCGCGAATCTGCGCGTATTTCCCTTGCAATAACGCGAGCATCGTACTAACGGCACTTCTTCTATAGACTACGGCAATGAAGTCGAATGCGGTCAGGGTGTTGCCCGCGCTATCAAGGAGGGTATCGTCAAGCGTGAGGAGCTCTTCCTCGTCTCCAAGCTCTGGAACACCTTCCACGATGGCGAACGCGTAGAGCCAATCGTTCGCAAGCAGCTTGCCGACTGGGGTATTGACTACTTCGACCTCTACCTCATCCACTTCCCCGTCGCCCTCGAGTACGTCGACCCTTCCGTTCGATACCCTCCCGGCTGGCACTACGACGGCAAGTCCGAGGTCCGCCCTTCCAAGGCCTCCATCCAGGAGACCTGGACTGCCATGGAGAGCCTCGTCGCTAGCGGCCTCTCCAAGAGCATTGGTGTTTCCAACTTCCAGGGCCAGCTCCTTTACGAACTCCTCCGCTATGCCAAAATCCCTCCTGCTACCCTTCAGATCGAGCACCACCCATACCTTGTCCAGCCTAATCTCATCAAGCTGGCTGCTAACGAGGGTATCGCCGTCACCGCATACTCCTCCTTTGGCCCAGCTTCCTTCAAGGAGTTCAACATGGAGCACGCCACCGACTTCGTTCCTCTCTTCGAGGAGCCCACCGTCTCTGCCATTGCCAAGAAGCACGGCAAGACTAACTCTCAGGTCCTGCTCCGCTGGGCTACTCAGCGTGGCCTTGCCGTCATCCCCAAGACCAGCCGCAAGGAAATCCTCGCCCAGAACCTGGACTGCACCAGCTTCGACCTCGAGCAGGCCGACATTGACAAGATCAGCTCCTTGGACCGCAAGACTCGCTTCAACCAGCCCGCAAACGTAAGCTCCCGGAGTGGTATCCCCATCGTACAGTTTGCAGCTAACATCCGAGTAGTACTTCCCTACTGAGAAGCTCTGGATTTTCAGCTAAATGATCAGCTTATGATTCGTTGATCTCATCCCACTCATCCTACCTGCAAGTATTAGCGCCCGCTCTTGGAAGTGGCCTAAGGGAGTCATATACAATGTCGAAGCATGCACACCATGCGTTGTACCTAGATAATCGTCTCCCTTCGGCATGACTGGTCTGTCGTTAGAATACAACCAAACCTGCGACCAGAATAATTTTCGCCATTTATGCCGCGTTGCAACGTTTTCATGCTTGATATCGAAATGACCACGCCCCCGTCCTTGGAAATGCTACCCTCCATGCTCCGCCAACAGAATGGCTGGGACAGTGCTCGGTAAAGAGGTATCTCAAGTGAAATGAAAAACCCTGATATGCTCACTGATCTCTGCCTGCCCCGCCCTTGGGTCTCTAATCAAACGCCAAGAAAACGCCAAGCAAGTCTCGTGAATCCATGTTGCTAACCGGAGCAAGTAACTACTAGGATTTGACGAAAGCTAAGAGCCCGTTAACGAAAAGAACAATGATAACTGCTAGCTGTTGCAAAACTTACTTGCGTCGATCTGTGATAATTGAGGCAGCGCCAGACGAACTTTGTTTCGGTAGACCGCAGGTCCCCTGAGCTGTAACGGGTTCCCTTCGAAGTAGACCGTCGTCAGTTGCTCCTTGTCACGCAACTCTTTCTCCACCTCGTTAAAGTCGGAAATCTGATTGTAGCTCGCCCAGAATTCCTCCAGGTTCTTCAAGGGCTTCAGGCCCTTGATGCTCGCGACAGCGTTGTTGGAAATATCCAGCACGCGCAGCTTCTCGTTCTGTTCGATGCCCTCCAGCGATGTGAGGGCGTTGTGCGAGATGTACAGTTCCTCGAGGCTAGGCACGTCCTTGAGCGGTGACAGATCGCGGATGCGGTTGGACTGGATGCTGAGGATCTTGAGGTTTGAGAGCCCTCCCAGGCCCGTCAGCTCGGTGATCTTGTTCTTGGCGACCCAGAGCTCCTCCAGCTTCTTGAGCGAGTCGAGGTTCTGCAGGACGCGGATGCGGTTGGAGCCGAGCTCGAGGCTGGTCAGGTTCTCGAGTCCGTCGAGGTTCTCGATGGTGCTGACCTTATTGGCGACGAGGAAGAGTTCTTTCAGTTTGGTCAGGTGGTCGACGCGCTTGATGTGCTTGATCTTGTTGAAGCTGAGGTCCAGGCTGGTCAGGTTAGTCAGGTCTTCTAGGCCACGAATATGGGAGATAAGGTTGTCGTAGAAGTCGAGGTCCTCGAGGGTCGGAGCCATGGCGGAGAGGCCGTCGATTTCTTGAATGCTGTTCTGGCGCAGGCAGAGGCGGACGACTTTTGTGAAGCGCTCGAGGCGCAGGGCGGGGATGGAGGAGACGCGGGCGTGTGAGACGATGAGTTCGTCTGTGTCTAGGTCTTCGCCGTCGAGGAGGTCTAGAGGAGGTAACATCGTGGTCAGATTTCTTCTTTGTCTGAGCCTCGGGGGAGGTTTGTGGCGGTGGGAGGAACACATGTGCGCTTACCTTCGTCTGCGGGGAGTTCCTCGCCTGGAACGACGTTCTCGTCGTCAGACTCGGGGTCGGAGAGGACCTCCGGGTTGGCGAGAACGGCGGTCCGCTGGATTCTTAGTTTCCCGTCCCAACCTTTGCTATTCCGCATGCCGGGGCTGGCCTGGCCATCGTGGCGTGGAGAGCCTTCGTCTTCGGGGAGTTCGATGCGCGGAGACTGCCTCGGCGAGTGCCCTGTCGGGGTTTTGGGGTCGACGGAGCCGGTCATGATGGCTTGTCGTGGGGTATGTGCGGGTTGAGTGGGATGATGTTCTCGGGTTTTCGGTGTGTGTGCGCGAACCTCGATCTTTTTTCTTCTCCGATGGTTTGATAGTGGTCGGCAGGTGGTGATTGTATGGTGCGATTTCAGCGACGTAAGCGGGGTTGGAAATGGGAGTTGGAGAGGGGTGGGGTGGGAAATCGAAGGTCGAAAAGTTGTCGATGGGGGGTTTCGTTGTTTACGAGACGATCAGGTTTCTGTGTCGCATGCTGAGGTGGGATGTGTAGGTTGGCACTGGACTAGGTAGGGTCGGCCATTGCTTCCAGCAGGTCTTCGTTGTTGTCTGCCTGGTTGTATTTATTATGCCCGCTGGGCGTTACTGAATGACTGCACTGTAAGCTTGCAGAGGTAGGTAGGTAATGAGGTGAGAAGTGACTGGGATGGGATGGCTGGTGGAACTACTGCGGCGCCAGTGACGGCCTGGAACCATGGCGAGGTTTGCGGGCACTGGATTGGCGGACTGGTTCCAGATCCACGAGGGACGTTTGGCGCTAGAGTATGACGTCCCAATGGGTCTCCTGAGCCGAAATCACGCCATGGAATGAAGCCCATGACTGTGAACTTGTGTACACATGTAGTCGAATGGAAGTCGTCTGTTGCGTCTTTCGCACAGTGGCCAACCAGCTACTTGGGACTCCCAACTGTAATGTTCTCAGCACAAGGAGTTTTTCCCAAGGAGTTCCCGTTGTGCCGTCACATTGATTCAGTTTCTGACTGTCTAAAACCAGCCACACAGAGGCTTTTGGCTTTTCCAAGGCCGTTCCGATTACAATTGGCGGGTGACGGCAACACACGACGCCCCAAATCTCCCAGCAACGATTCCCCCGACCTCCAAAACCCCCCACCCCCCCGGTTCAAGCGATGAACACGGCCGAGAGGAGATTGGGCTGGAATCCTACACTCCTCATGATTTAAGCCGTCTTCGTCGCCGGCTACCTTTAGACTGGCTTGCCTCGGGTCTCTGGATAGAACGAGCTGCATGCCCGTCACTTCGCGCGAGACCAGTCGTCTTTGAACACATGCGTGCCATGTCATGACCTTCCGTTCATTGAGAGACGCTGATTTGCGAATGCGCTTGACCCCGTGCTGACCGCCGCGACCTTTTCGCCGATGCGACTTCGCGCATGCAATCAGAACTTCCATCCTTCCATTCTCAGGGTCCGGTACCAGCACCCCACGCCCGGTACAAGTCTCCATGTCTTGCAAACAGTTGTGATGCGTGCCATCCGCCCCTCCACGATTGGGCTTCTCCTGTGTCGTCCTCGTCGTCTGCACCTACCCCTCGTCACCTCTCCATGGCAAGACACGTCTCTGCAGGCATCGTTGCCGCTGCCGCAGCCGCTGTCGCCGCGCCTCGGTGTCACTGTCCACAAGAGGCAACTGCACGCTGAGACGCTGCTGTTGCCACCTCTGGTCTTCGGTGGCCTTCTAGGCGCCCTCTGGGTGTGGAAGTGTCTTATGATGGTCATCTTCCAGAATAAGATCATTTACATGCCAGGGCTTCCCCCGAACGCACGCCGCGAGCGGATCGAGGACTACGCGAAGCAGTGTGGGGAGGTGCGATGGGAGGAGAAAGGGGTCCAGGCCGTCGACGGGACGCGTCTGGCGCTCTGCGTGGCCTCGGTGACATCTACTGGTGACGAGACGACCACGTTGCCCGACGGTTCCCTCGCCGTGCCGTCGATCTACATCCTCTACTTTCAGGGTCCGCCTCATCCCCCGCCGCTGCTTTCGCTGGGCGATTGGGTCATCCTCGTTCAAAAGCTCACGATTGGCACCAGGAAATGCGTCGTCCATTCCCCCGCGACTGCCGGACCTGTCGTGGGTTCTCCGGGCGCTGCAGCAGCAAAGCACGCGGCCCGCGCGATACACAATAGTGTGCCTGAGCTACCGCGGGTATTGGAGGTCGAGGGGTCGTCCCTCCGAGAAGGGCATCAACCTGGATGCGCAAGCGGCTCTGCGCTGGATTGGGCAGACGCATGAGGAGACTACCGGGCATAGGCAACATCAGCATCAGCCACCGGCACTGGTAATCTGGGGTCAGAGCATCGGCGCTGGCGTAGCCACAAACCTAGCTGCTTGGGACGGGTTCCCGCCCACGTTGCCGCTCGCGTCGTTGATCCTCGAGACGCCGTTCACTTCCATACGAGCCATGTTGGAAGCGCTGTATCCCCAGAAATGGGTGCCATACCGTCATCTCTGGCCGTTCCTGAGAAACCATCTAGACAGCTGGACGAACCTAGGCGTAATTGCGCGGAATCACCGGGCCGGTTCGCGCCATGAGAAACCTCGGGTCATGATAGTGGAAGCCGGCAAGGATGAGCTAGTGCCGGCGGATCACGGCGCCGAGCTTGTCCGGCGCTGCGAGGAGGTCGGGTTAGCCGTTCAAAAAGTGACGGTTCAGGGAGCTTTCCACAATGATGCCGTGACTAGGATAGGAGGGCGCAGAGCTGTTGCGGACGCCATTGAGCAGGTCGCTGGCGAAGCTTGGACTTGCGGGAAATGACATCAAGTGAAGTCTTCAGCACAACCGAAGTCATAATGGGTCATTCAGAATTCTGGCTGGCATGAAGGTGTGATCGAAGTGGATGAGAAGACGCCAAACGTTCTTCCCGGCGGGTTGGTTCCGGAACTCGCCTTCGTTCAAGATCAAGGGTTCAGGAAGCTAGGATTGCTCCCCGGTATTGGAGCGGGAAGAAACTTGTGAAAACTCTGATGTACTGTTGAAAAAGAATTGGTGATAAGGGTCAGTTCCAATTTGCCTCGACGATCTGGATGCTACAGAATCGAGCCCGGCCAATGGGAAAGGGTCCACCACGGCATGAAACGAACGGCAGCTCCGGTGGTCTCCGGGTCATGGTACAGGAACAATCCTTGGGAGGAAGCTCTCGCTGCCTGAAGTCGACCCCGGAAGGCATCAAAAGAGATCTGTCAATGTCCATTAAAAGGATACGGTATCCTGAAGCTCCTCTCGCCAACATATGTATTCTTGCCCCTGGCGCAACAGTATTCGGGCAGGGGAAAAGGGGTCTGATTGTAACAGCATTTCTTCTTCCGGCTGGAGCTTGGACGTCCGTCGCCGCCCTAACGTAGATCTTTTCCAGGCAGCTTGCCGTCCGAGTAACTCCAGACTTCACGAACTCGACGCCCTGCATCTCTCCTGTAGAAGTATTGTTGCACCGTTAGCTGCCTGGGAGGCTACTTGCCTACTGGAGCACACACGGCAGCCCTTTGAGATTAGGTAGCACGCCGCACCGAAAAAAAAAACCCCACCCCCCGGCTCTCTGACTCGCTGAACCGCTAAATTGCATCCCCCTGCGTGAATGGCTTGCTTTTAGCATGGTTTGCCCAGCCTCCACTGTCTGCCAGTGTGTGACAGTGCCCGCGCCAGGCAAGAAGATGACTGGAGGCAACCGGCCCTTGGCCCATCGGTAGGTCATGTGATATCGCTTCTAGGACGTGTATATGGTCCGTGCCTCGAGTCGCGGTGCAGGGATACTAGAACGCGTCCAATGACTGAGTGTCGCCAGGCCTCATACTCTGAGGACGGGAGTGAGCAAGGCCCCGGAAGAGATGCTGGGCATTGTGCAAGGTTCTTCTTGGGTCGTATATATATGTCCAGGCTCGCTGTTCCCATCCCGAAATTCCTCGCTTCTTCTCCTTTCTTGTCACGGGCGCTTTAGGTAGGTCACCATTTTCAATCAAAAGTCGATCGCAACAACCATTTTCGTCCATATTTTACGCACCTTTTTGATATTCCTCCTCGATCGCTTCCGATCTTCAATTTCGCTGTGATAAACACTTGTACCTTGTATATTCTCGCCTTGCCCCGACAGGGTACTCTCCACCAAAATGTTCAGCCGACGATTCGAACCCCCGCAACAGAAGAGCTTCAGCAAGGGCCACAAATCATCGAAGTCCAGCTCGTCCTTCAGCAAATCCAGCGGCGTCTCAAAGCCTCGCCGCGATTCTCGGGCCAGCCGGCGACCTACGACAGCGTCTTCGTCGGCCACCCATGACACTGACATGTCAAAGTAAGTCTCATCTGGTCATTTCACGTCAGAGTTCATCTCGTCTCAACAAACATGCGCTGACCCTTCGCCCGAACCAGCAACCTCACTTCTGCAATCGTAACACTTGTCATCGGTAACGAACAACGCCTCTTTGCTGCACACGAGGATGTCCTCTGCGCATCTCCCTTCTTCCAGGCCGCCCTTAGGGGCGGAAACTACATCGAAGGCTCCCCGTCCTCATCCGCCGCCCCTACTCGACGCATCGCACTGCCCGATGAGGAGCCCGAGATCTTCTCGTCTGTGCTCGAATACTTGTACAAGGGCGACTACTACCCGAAGCTGGTGCACAACAAGAGGCGCAACTCTTGGGAAATTGAGCAGCCGTCTGCCGATGGCAAGGGTACCGAGTCGACTGTCTATCATCATGGTGTTGATGGCGACCTGCTCAAGGATACCGTCATATACTGTGCCGCGGAGAAATACGGTCTCGAAGAGTTGAAGCGGGTCGCCTTGAGGAAGCAGGGTCTTCGTGAGTTTCTTTACTGTTTTCCAGTTCTTCGAACAGTCGAGCTAACACAATCCACAGAGTCTGGCATTCAGTGCAGCACCATCTTGGCTTCTGCCAGATACGCCTACGCCAACACTCCCGATACCGACTCGAAGCTGCGGGCTCACTATCTCGCCCTCATCATTCGCAGCCGCAGCACTTTCAAACGGAGCGGCACCATGCAGCTGGAGATGTACAACGGTGGCACGCAGCTCTTTTTCGATCTCTTCGTTGCGCTCTGCAACCACGTTGACGATATTTCGACTGCGTAAGTCATGAAAGTGTCCCTTTACTTCTCTTTGCTAACTCATCTTCAAGAAACACCCCCCGCACACCTCGCAGCGGCCGTGGCTTCTGAACCAGTTGCTCACATCCCGGCTCCCATCTATCGACCTGCCCATTTTCTTCTCATTTCATCCACTACTTACCAATACCCACCTCAAAACCTAATGACCTGACGTTCTCACGCAGTCTGATTCATGTTTTTCTCTTAATTTCGGTCTATGACACGGGTGTGGGTAAAGTTCTTTTTTTTCTTCCGGTCTTGAATCAGCAGAAATCTCAAATCCACCACAAGTTCGAGGGCGTTGGAAATCCCAAACCATACGGGATAGGTGGTGGCGTTTTCGTGCTGTGTTCTATTTCGTTCTTGATTATTATTTCTTTACAATGACTTTCTCACGAGAAACCCTTGTACATGTATCAATTTTTGTCTATCGAGAGTTCGAGAACTATCTCCTGGAAGGAGAGATTCTGAGAACACTTGACCACTGGGGAGCATGGGAGCCTTTCTGTTAGAGTCCATGGGAGAGAACAGCCCTTATGGAGGCCACTCAGAGAACTTTCTGCCATGATTTATCGCCGTCATTAGAGTTGGATCAAAAGGCGAAGGACGAGCTCAGACTGCCTGTTTCCACGAGGAAGAATACTATGAGATTTTCATTCTTCACGCTCGCTTTGCGTCGTAAATCAAAACCGGAGTGGATGTGCATATTTTTACTAAGCAACATGATCGGAAGCTATTCGCAACACACGAGATGTGAACATTAAGAGGATAACAACATGTGCACTAAATTCGTGCAAACTCGGTTCCGCTCCTTGTTTTCCCTCTTACCCCTTTCTTCAAACACGCTCTTGCAAACAACCTGGCGAAACGGCCTGGGGTCTCGGTTCTCGTCCCAGATAACACCGTGAACGACCGTGAATGCCCAAGGCAATGCCCTCCACACTTGAGAACAATGGCGAACCAACCCATCATCTATACCCCTGCCTATGTATCTCTGTCTTCGCCCCCCCGGTCCATCGAGGAACTTCCCCGGCTCCTAGTCCATCACTTTCAAACCTTTCCTAGCGTCGCCGAGGCTCAACTGCTACCCCTCCTCCCTTCGATGTGAGTCACGGTAAGTACCTCTCAGACCCCCTTCAAACTTTTGTCTGGATTTCTTTTTAGACGGGTGTCTGGGACCGTTCACACACCCCGGCGGCCCACTTCGGCCACTACGGATGCAAGCACTTAAACTGATCCCTGCACCGCACGGAATTGGTGAGACGTTAGTCACCGCGCCGTCGTGGAATTTGCTCTTTCCATGGCAGGAGATTGGAGTCGATATCTGCTTTGGATGCAACCGACGGAGAAGTCTCCCGAGAAGAAATGGGCCGACGAATTTCCCTCCTTGGGGAAACAGGTGCATCTGAAGTGGGTGGGCGCAGTGTGCAGGACGGGAGGCGAACTGGCATACTTGGGATTCACGCTGGGCGGGGTTTTGTTTGTTGTAACCATTTGCAAATGGAGGTTGCTGCTTGGCCTATATTAGTAGACTGCGTTCACATAGGCTTTGAATAAGGTAGTGTTTGAGTCTCTCTCTCTCTATCAATGGTGATCTAACATACAGGCTTGCATGCACGACTGCACCGCTAAGCCTGTTCATCTACAACGAGCCAGCCTTTTCGTGGATGGAAAATTTGCACAAGAATGAGAAGAGATATCGCTGCTTTTGACGTGCACGGCTGAGGTGTCAATCGGTGTATCTCATCCTTCGGCCGGTAGAGCCCGACGCGGTCAGTCTTATTGAGTAGCATCTCCACACCACCTACACCGACCACACCAACAATGGGTTCGACTACACCCCTGTTCCGGGGAAAGCCCCGTTCTTGGATAGGACGACGATGCCGCGCTCTCGGGCAATATAGCCCTTCATGAGGTTCTGCGGTAGGACGTGTTAGTGACTCAGCATCTTGATGAGGCGGAAGACTTTCTGCCAATGAGGCGTGACCGAAGCATTTCGTCGCCACCGGTTGATGCCTCGGGCACGAATAGTCAACCTTGTGACGGTACTGCCAGGAAGGCAACCAAGCAGCGACGAATGATATAAAATAGACTAGGAGGCAGATAAACGCGCTTGGAAATTCCAGAGCCCTTTTCGCCAGATGAGGCTCACCAAAAGGGCCGTGTACAGGCAGCCTACCACGCGGCGATGCATGACCCCATTCGAAGACAGCGAAGGAAATGACATCACATACCTTGTAAATCATGTTTGCCAGCAGGCACTCAACCTCATCCGGGTCGACAGTCTCTTGGCTGCCGAGGCTGATGGCAGCGGCGAACTCGGCGACGGGAACTCTGGTCCGGCGAATGGGGTCGGCACCGTCCTTGGCTTCTTCGAAACCACCCGCAATGAAGACTTTGCGGAGGAGATTGCGCAAGGCTATATCGCGACCGCGCTCGAGAGTTAGGTAGATGCGGCGGCGGACAAACTCCTCCTCTCCCTCTTGAAGCGCCAGGTCGAAGTTTCGAAGGTCGCCTTTGCGGATGCAGCGGGCCAACGGCATGAAAAGCTTCTGCAGCCGGGGAAAAGGCTCGAGAAGTCTGGCGCTTGGAAGTGTGTGCGTTGTGAGTAGATGGCAGGGTATCAAGTAAGTGAGGATTCTCCTGTGTAGGATATTAGCGGGTAGGCCGCAGATGAATCCGGCAGGACTTGCTCTTGGTTGCTCTTCGCGTCCTTGTGGCAGAGGGACCACGCCTCGGTGAGATGGTTCTCGGCCTGTAAGATGTTGGTGAATGTTTAGAAAAACCTCCCGTGCGGCTGTCTTACCTCGACATAGTTCTCCTCCAAGAAAAATAAGACACCCTCGTAGAACTTGAAGGTCACGCGTTGTGACTTGGGGAAGGCTTCCAATGGTGGCATGTCGCCGCGATTCGTCGACAATGCTTTGAGAATTGTTCTGCTTAAACTGGCGGAGTTGAGCTTGAAATATGTCTTGAAGAGCAGATTGATGATGTAGTATATGGCCCATTTTCTTGAGTCTTCAAGAGGTGCTCTATGAAATGTCAGCGATGACAGGCTTGACGATTTTGGCCGAACTACCTGTCACTCAAGCAGAGTGTGAAAATGCGCTTCAACTGCTGCTCGCAGTCACGAAGCTGCTTCTGCTTCTCAAGATCTGGATCAAAGTCATCGCCCAGCTCCATGGCATTGGCGCCGGCATCGCTGGTGTTGCGCTCCTCGTCGGAGCTGATGGCAAAAAGGCGCAAATGCTTGCCTGCGGTGTATAGACACGGTATCGTCCAGGCTTCGAATCCATAGTTGGTGTAGCCACGAATGAGGGCGATTGTAAGTTCTTTCCATGCCTCATATACCTTGGTCCATGACGACGACTGGAACCGGTGTTAGTCACGACCATTTCACCGTGGCACTGTCAGAAGCTCACCCTACCTCCAGCACTGGAGTCGCCCTCCACCTTGAGGATCTCGCCAACGGCCTTCCAGTAGGCCGAGTACACCTCAACCCAGCCGTTTGTCTCCTCGTAGTCGAGCTTGAACTTCTTAGATCCCGACGACCGACCCTGGAGCATGTACTTGACGTCGCCTTTAACGTCTTGGGAGTTTGTGCTTAACCAAAGGGAGCGGAGCTTTCCCGGTTTGTTGACAGGACTGAAAGGCTGGAAGGTTTGCGCAAGCGCGTATCCTGACCTAGCCTTGTAGGCATTGTGAAACTCCTCAACAAGGCCCTCCATGACGGTGCTCCTGGTGCAGCAACACTGGTAGTGGGCTCTCGGTGATGAGAGGTCAGGGTTTTGGAATGTTGCGAGAGCAGTCGGCGTACGTAACTTTGTTCTGTCCTTTAAGAAAGAGGGAAATCGACCTTGGAAAACAAACGCATCCGATAGTCAGCGGCAGGGAATGGCCCTCTAAGACCGTGGGATGTTATCGTCTCCTTGGTGATGCCCGGTTCTGGAGAGAAGATCGTACTGCGCTGTGATTGGTCACAAGAGGGCAACGACGACGGGGTCCAGATTGCCTCTGCTGTCAGGCAGCAACATAGGTGCACCCCTCAATACCAGGCATCCACACTATTGCCGGAATTCTCGTCCACGCAGCCACAGCCAGCTAAACACGGCTGCCCGGATGGGCATGTAGGACCCACAAACCAGCCACAGCCCTTACCCCACAAGGCCCGGCCGCGCTTAGGTTGGCACACAACAACACATTTCTCCAGGCACAAATTCTTTTTTCCCTTTCCCTTTGAATCGGAACTGACCCTGCAGCAACCACCACGATATCGGATATTCGACCATCGGCCAGCTCTTCAAAGTAAGTGACCAGCGCCTTCACTGGCTGAGAGAAGCAATTGCTAACGGCTGCTTAGATGGGTAAGCAAAATTTCTCATCTCCGCCCCGCGAATTATGGATGCGAATGCGCGACACCGACGAAGTTTGCGAACCGACGACAAAACATTTCGATGCCCATGATGCGAACCGACTACTACGACAGAACGTCAGGAATTGACTGGCCATGGCCTTCATTTCTCCAACCGTGGGGAGGTTGTCTGGAGTGCTTGACGTGCCCCTCTTCTTGAGGTAGTAACGGTGAACGCGGCTGTCGCGATCAAAAACTTCAATTTTTCCACCGATAGAAGAACGCCTGCCTCTGCGTGCCTGTCGACGATTCCGAGTATCATTACTTCCACATTGACGGACGCGACGCCACTATCTCATACCTCTCCCAGTTGCAGCTACGCATCCTCCGGTCACCACAAACGAAATCGAATCTCTGCAAGAAGGGGATTCTTTGGCTCGAGACGGCAAGCGGCTAACAGGATTTGGTCAGGTCGTCTCACGGAATACGATGTCATCGGGCGCCACTTGCCCACCGAGTCCAACCCGACTCCTGCGCTGTACCGCATGACCATCTTCGCCCCCAACACCACGGTTGCGAAGTCCCGTTACTGGTACTTCTTGCGCGGCCTGAAGAAGGTCAAGAAGGCCACCGGTGAGATCGTCAGCGTCAAGGAGGTACGTAGCCTGGGATCGGCTTCCATCGCTCTCGCAACACGTCAGGTACTAACGCAGTGCCTTGCAGATCCAAGAGAAGCACCCCCTCAAGGTCAAGAACTTCGGTATCTGGATCCGCTACGACTCCCGCTCCGGCACCCACAACATGTACAAGGAGTACCGTGAGATGTCCCGCACCGACGCTGTCGAGGCTCTCTACTCCGACATGGCCGCCCGCCACCGTGCCCGCTTCAGGTCCATCCACGTACGTCACGTGCCCTTGCCCACGACTGAATTCGCAGCCCTGATCACTAACACGTGGCGATGCAGATCCTCAAGGTCGTCGAGCTCGAGAAGGTTGAGGACGTCAAGCGCCCTTACATCCGCCAGCTCCTCACCAAGAACCTCACCTTCCCTCTTCCCCACCGCGTCTCCAAGATCTCCAACCAGAAGATCTTCAGCGCCAAGCGCCCCACTACTTTCGCATAAATCGTTATGCGGCGTTGTTTCTCTGGTTTTCGACAAATGGAGGGGTGGGCTACTACTACTACTGGCAGGTGTTCACTAGGTCTCATGGAACTATTCACATTTGCTTTCTGAAGGCGGGGGCCAATACAAAAATGAAATGAAGCATCACAAATCAATTTCGAGCATGGCCAATGTGGGAAAGAAGAAGAGAGAGCGTCTACTGATAGACCCGGCAAATGATGACACCGGAGTACGAATCTCGTGAATCATGACCTTGTTGATGAGGCTATGCCTTCAGTGGATCAGCTACAACCCACACAGGCCGGCTTCGCGATCTCTCCGAGTTCGCCGGTCGGGATTCCTGGAAGGTGCAGCTACAGATCAATTTAAGTCCGTGAACCAATACGCGTTCATCTATTGGAGTTGTGACGATGCGCGGTGTTTGTGCTGTGTGGTCGACTTAGCCGATGCAACGGTGATTCCCATCTCATAACTACGGCGTGCTAAGCTACGCTCATTCCCATCAAGGTTGCAGGCTTCTTAATCTACCCTATCAGACCCTTGGTGATACTCTAGAGCAGTCCTCGCTGTAAGCACCAAGGTGAAAGTTGATTTGAAACACCCAAGCTGCCACTTGATTATGATGTCGGCTAAAACCCCATGGAAAATAGGCTGAATTGGAGCTCTCGGTTTCTGACCCCAAAGATTGATAGGCGTTACATCTACATATACAAATCATACACCGACCCACTTCCCACTCTTCTCACCAGTCCCCAGGCGACCTCTCGGTATTCGCGTCATCCACGAACTCATTCCACGTGCTCCAATCCCACGAGAACTCTCCAGCATCCATCGGGAACCCAAAGTGATTGATCAAGTCCTGCGGGTGCTCCCATAACGGCGTGCCACCAAACATCATGGGCGCCGCCGGTGCGATGGGGGCGTTCGTCGGCGGAGCATCAAACATCATCGCCGCTCCCCCAGCACCACTGCCAACAGGAGCAACAACCCCAACACCGACATCCGCAGGCGTCATGTGTGGTATTGGCGTAGTCGAAGGCATCGCCGGGCGGCCACCGACCCCAGGCTCAGCATCAACCCGCATGTCCTCCCCCTGCCCGCCCTCCTCGTCAAGCTGCTCAAGCTCCTCCTCGTCCTCCATCATCTCCGTCCCCACCGTCGATTCCGCAGCAACACTCCCACCACCACCACCACCACTACCACCAGCCCCCGCCGCCGCAGCACCGCCAATCTTCAAATCACCCATCAAAGCCTGCGCCCTAGCGGCCCTGGCCTTTCGCAGCAACTTCTTCAGCGGCCTCCAGAGCGTGCCCCGCCTCGTATCCGCGATCCGCGCCCCCATCTCTGAGAAATTCCTATCGACGACCTTCCACGCCCGCTCCACCAGTTCCCCCCTCGTCTGCACGCACAGCTCCGCCAGCGCCACCGCGAGCGGGTGCCACTGCACGTAGCTATCGATCCACCACCGGAACCGCTCGCGGTAGGTGCTCGTGCTGAGCTCGACCAGCTCGATCGTGTTCACCGCCGTCCTCAGCATCGTCTCCCTCGCGACGCGGGGCTTCGCCGCCGCCGCCGCCGCCCGGGGCGTGAACGGGTACTGCGCCGACAGCCACATCTTGAGGATGATGATGCGCACCGTGACGGCCGCATGGTTGGCGGGCACGTGCCGGGCGTCGTCAACCCCCGCGCCGCCGCCGTGATCGCCCTCCCTGGCCTTCCTGGGCGGCGCCGTCCCGAAGAGCGCCTCGAGTCTCAGCGCGTGGGCCATGATCTCGTCCTCGCTCGTCGTCGGTTCCGGCGAGCCGTCGTGGTCTAGCGCGAGCTGCGGATGCCGGGGCCTGAGGTTGCCGAAGATGCCTGAGCTCATCGAAGTGCAGAGACAGAACGTCATCTCGGTCGGCCCCGTCCTGTCTTGGAGCGGGGTGGTCGTGGAGGGACCGAAGTCGTCGTCGTCGAGGTTGCAGGGGAGCCGGGTGTTGTAAGACTGTCGAGGGATGGCGGCGTCGGTCCCGCGGTCCTCGGCGGCGCGGATGTCGAGGACGACGATCATCCACCACAGCCGGCGGCGCATCTCGGCCTCGAAGGGCGGGATGGGAGGACAGGCGCCGTCGCGGTGGAGGTGCAGGGCCTGGGCTAGGCGGACGACGAGCGGGATCAGAGCCCAGGAAGCGCGGGACGCGTTGTGAGTGCGCAGGAAGCACTGTCTGGTGTGTCAGGTCATGACTTCAGCGTTCAGGGGCGGCGGAGAAGCTTACGACGTAGAATGTGAGCGCTTGCAAGGCTTTGATCTCGGTACTGTTGAGGTAATCTGCCTTATCAAGCGCCCTCTCAACACCCTCCCTATACCGCTGTGCGAGAACACTCCTCTCCTCTCCCAGATTTTTCAAACATGCCTCGTTGGACAGACTCGTAATGGCCCCAAAGTACATTGAAAAGAATAACGCCTCAGTAGCATCATCCACCCGTTTCGGTGACGAATTCGCAAAGGTCTCCAACTCCGCAGACGTTGTCGGCCGGTGCAGCACCTTGAACGCAGGATCGACATTCTCAAAGAACACTCGGCACATGTACATGATATGCTCGCGCGACGGATGTCTCAACTCATTACCAGAGCCCACCACGCCGCTTGAAATCAACCCAGACAGCGCCGGTGGCGTGAGCCCCTTCTTCGCAGAGCTCTCGGGACTCGTCGTCGGCGGCGGCGCGTCGTCCTCGGACGACTCGTCGCCGTCGGATGGCTGGTTCAGCGCCTGTCTCATGCCCTCGACCTCCTGGCACAGGTTCTCCCAGAACTCGGCACTCATCAGGTTCGCCGACGGGGCGGGCTGGTCCCACCCCGGAGCGGCGGGCTCGGACGGCTCGGACTCGCTGGGCGGTGCCGCTACAGAACTACTCATACTCCTTCTACGGCCGGCGGTAACCCGGGCGGCAGCTGCGGCGGCGGCGGCGGCGGCCGATGCCGCATCCTTGGCGGCGCCATCAAGGTTACCAGAATCGACTTTTGAGACGATGCTCTCGAGCCGTGTGATGCGGTTGAGGAGCTCGCTCTGTCGGCCCTGACGGGGTTTACGGTTGCGCTTGCGCGATGGGAAGACGCAGTCGAGGTCGACGCGCTCGCACTGCGAACATCGCGGCTGGACCTTGTCGCACTTGATTTTGCGGTGTCTACAGTTTGCGCAGCTAAGTGGTTGTTTGCTGCCCGATTCTGGACGTTGGGATTTGTTGCTGGCCGCTATTGACGAGCCTGATGCCGGCGGTATCATTGTGAGGCCCAAGTGCTGACGTATGTGACGTGTCGCCAATTAGGTCTCGGTCGTGGTAGGTGAGTGAGAGGTGTGTGGGTGATAAGCACGGCAGGCTCTGCCTCAAGCATTGAATAAGCAGGGCTACTTGGGCCACCGATTGTACTGAATGAGAATGCTTTGTAGATATATGTCAGTCCTGGATGCTCATGAGAACGAAGTATGTCGTCGTTCAGATTCCTTGGCAATATTGTGTTGAGATTTCTAATGGCTTTTGCTGTGGCCTAAAAGAACGGGGGTCGATCTGCATTCAGCGATGGACCAGAATTCCTTAGGTACCTTACCTTAGACGGCCGATGTCTCCGCTGTAATTGCCGGTCGGGGAACAAAGCTCAAAGGTCCTGTCTTGCAGACGGTGTTGTCTCAAGGATTTCGCTCGCCAGGGGTCCGTACTCGAAACCTCCTGATGCGGGAATTGGGTGAGATGCAGAAGGGGAAAGGAGAGCAGCACATGAACAGTCATCGGGCCGGGCGGTCCAGCAAGTCGTGTTGCGGAGCTGGCCCCCCCGCCGTTTCAATTCCTTCGCGGTGGACGCTAGTCTAAAGCGCGATAATGCCGAAACCCTCGTCGCCTTGAATCGTACACTGTTTACGAGCTCGTGCCGTTTTGCCCGAGATGAGTCAACTGCAGCCAGCAGACTACACATTGCTCTATAAAGGAGGGAAAATAAAATTATATTCTCGATCAGAAGGGAATGAGGACGACAGACTATTCTGAAGACTCAGCGACTTACCTCTCAACTCACCTGAGTCATAGTGCTGGCATATCCGATTAAGGCAAAGGAACTCTAAAAATAATAATAACCAGTCATCATGGAGATTGAACCGCTAGACTTCATCACGGTCAAAACGACTTTGCCAATAATCCCCCTACCGCCACACGCCTCGAGACAACCCGTCGTCACCGAGCGACTGATCTTGAGGCCCGTCTCCCCGGACGACCTGCTAGCACTACACGCGATGCGCACCGAGCCCGAGGTGATGAGGTGGTCAGCCGTAGGGCGGGTAGACGCCGACCTAGAAGAGACGCGCGCGAAGCTAGCGAGAGACCTACCGCCGAACGACGCTGACAACTTCAACGTATCCATCTGTCTGAGGGCGACTGGCCAGTGGATTGGCCACGGCGGGTGCAACAGGCCCCGAGGCGATCTGGGCTGGCCGGAGATCGGGTACTTGCTACAGAAGGACTTCTGGGGCCGCGGGCTCGGGACCGAATTCCTGCGGGCGTATCTCGGTGCCTGGTGGTCTCTGCCCCGCTCCGAATGCGAGATCAGCGTTGAGAGGGCGAGCGTCGCCCGCGAGATGCAGGGAGGGGACGAGCAGGTGCGCGAGATCATCACGGCTACCACTGAACTGGACAATTACCCCAGCCAGAAGATGCTCGCCAAGGTTGGATTCCAAACATTCAAGTTGTGGGAGGAGACGAATGAAGAAAACCAAACGGAAGTTGTACTGATTGGACACCGCATCAGTCGACCCAAGGAGTACGGTGCCCTGCGTTGGGGTGCAACTTGAGAAGATTGGGGAAAGCAACTTGTCGTCCGAGGAGTTAAGAAAAGTAAGCTGGGAAGCGTGGGTTGTCCGGAGAATTAACTCCTTTTTTTTCTTTTCTTCATCGGAACAACGATCCGGCCAGTTAGGCGACCGGCTGCCGCGAGACATGCTGGGCAGAAAGTAGGCAACGGCGTGGTCAGCCCTTTGAACTCGTGAAACAAGTCTCAGGGAGACACCGACATTTTTCAATGCCCGCGGTTCTTCCGCTCTCTAGTCGGTGATGGTAACTGCCGTATTTCCACCTAGTTACATTGTATATAACGAGTACGGCTTTCTACGCGGGAGTTAGACAGAATCGTAAACTTAGAGCATCAAAAGGGAATACACCAACTTAGACCCTATTGTTGCGCCTCGAAAGTCTCATCGGACGAATTCGTTATCAACACTCAGCCAATTGAACGCAGCCGCTCGACAGCAACGCCCATCACCTCCAAACCATCATGTCTCAACTCGGCTTGGCCAACAACATCGCAATGGCAACCGGCATCCTTGGATGTGCTTGGTTGGCTGGTGATTACTTTGACCTCTAAGCCTCTCATTGCGCTGAAGCTGTGGCAAAACATCTCCAGGTCTTGCGGGGCAAGTCGAGGGGATGGAGTTCTTGCAACAAAATTATCGATCGCCGCGTATAGACAGGGGACGCTGCCGATGGAACGGGGCAGATTCATGTACGATATAGACAGCGCGTGGAAAGATGCCGGACGGACGTTCGGCTGGCGGCCCATGCATGAGGGTGGTCATCATTCACGTTGGGTTTCCAAAGTACCGGACGGATAATGCTAGGGTCAGTACATATCAGCAGGCTCACTGCCGCAAAGCACCGGGTCCTTACAAGCCTCGTTCGTAATCATGTTCGTGGTCATCTGCTCACCGCTAAAATCATCCGCCTCAAAATCTTGTCTGCGACTGCATCATATAAAGATGGCGCCAAAGTTGGGATGCGACAGGAACGAGGACGGGGGAACGCGGGGTCGCATTGGTATTCCAAGGCACCCGCGGAGCAGCATCCGGTTGCCAGGCGCGTGTCGAGAGCATTGTGGCGGGCGAGAGTTGCGAAAAGATTGGAAAAAGTCGAAGCGCGGACTGATGATGTTGGTTCGCGTGGTGGGTTGAGTTGGTGCGGCATTGATTGGAGGGAGGTTGGGCTGGTCTTATTGAACGACGACGGGTCGAGACAAGCAGAGTTTACAAGTCTCCCAGCCCTACAGCCCCTACCTTACTGCAGTACCTCAGTATGCCTCCCTTCTGACCTAGGGAGGACGTGGCGTGGGCGGTGGTGCCGGTCCCTCTAGTTCCTCCCATGCTTCCGTTCCAACCTGTCGCTCGGGCTGCCTCTGGTGGTGTGGGAGGCAGTCCGGCGGCTGAGCGGCTGAGCGGCTGCCAGCTCCCCCAACAAGGCACATCGCAGCAAGTCGTCTCCAGCGAAGGGCTCACCTGGGCAGACTTGCAGGCTGCATCCTGGATATCCGGCTGGGCATCTGGGCATCCATCGTCTTCGACGGGCGTCGCTGGAGATGCACCTGGGTCTGGCTGCCTTGAAAATTTCGAATTTGCCTTGCACTATCTCATGTCGATGAAGTCAAGGAGATTTCCAAAATGAGAAACCCACTGTTCGTCCCAACCCGAGTGTAAGGCACCGGAGAATCCGAGTATTTGCGTTGAGAATGGGACGTCCTGCATGCAAGTCAGAGGTGACAGCAGGAAGTTGAGGAACTGGTGAGAACTGGCCCTGTCAAGCTGGGGGTGAAGATGACAGGAGGCGCCGTGAATGAGAAAGAGATGGGCAGGTAGAGAGGGAGGATGGAAGGACAGTAAGCAGTAAGGTAGGTACACCTAAAGTGAAAGGTACATGTTTTCTCTGCCCGGAGACATCTCGTGGTATCTCATCGCATCGCAATTACTGCGTCGATGTAGAGAGGTAGGTACGATGGGTGTATGACCCAAACATGGAAAAATAGCGGACCCCAATTATTGCCCGTCGCCGGGGAATACTAGTAAGGTACATCCATCCGTAGCTGCGCCGGGGTGCACGTGTCAGCCCAGGAGCCAAACGTTTTCCCTATTTGAGTCTATTCCAGGTTCTTACCTGCCCTGCCCTGCCTGCCGCTGCCGTCCAATCCAAGGTTCCCCCACCTTCCCCTTCACTGCCCGTTCTTGGTCTCTGCCTGATGGTTACCTATTATTACCTGGCAGGCGCTGGTGGATGGGACGGACATTTCATCTCACTTTCCAGTTGTCTGGGGTGTTTGTCCATCTGTGCAACGACCCCTCCAACCTCCAAGCTGGAGGCATATGCGCAACCCGACTCTCACCATTGCGGTAGATTTGCAGGTACAGTACCCCTGTCCGCCTTGGAGTTGCAGTCCGAGTACTTCGGTTACATCATCGTCTCCCGCTCGCTCAGCTGTCCGCGACCAAAACATTCCGTCTCCCTCTCATCTCGTCCATCGCCTTCTCAGCCTCCCTAAGAACCCACCCCAGACAGCCGCACACCCCCCACATCCGTACACCCAAATTTACCTGCTCGCCCTCGAATCGTTGCATCCACACGCATCCCCGTACCTACTCATCTGCCATCGCGCATGCGCATCTTCCCACTCACTCACTCACTTGACTCACTTGCGCCATCCTGGCCTCACTCAGCCTGCTTCTGCCTTATATCTCGCGGACGAGACTGTTATGGCGGTCCGCACTCCAGTCGCAGACAATCTAGTTTTCCGGTACTAGCATAGACAGTTGATACCCTCGATTCTCGTCGCAGTCGCTAGTCCACTTCCTCACTCCTTAACCCACAAGTCGACTCAACGACACTCATACTCGAACGCCACGCTCCTCTCGGCTTTTCGATTCCCCCTTGCCGCTGGCGATTATTGCCCCCGCCAACCGCCGTTGCCGGCTCCGACTTAACAAGCCACGACCCTTATATCTAGCTACCTATTCCGTCTGATCTTCATACCCATCTCCGAAGGACCTTCCTGCCCACGAGACACCGTTGATGTGGATAGCTCGGCTCTGAATGGCGACGTCAACCCCGGAGCCTGACTCGAAAGAGTCGCCGGCTCAACCTCATCCTCATCCTCAACCTCAACCTCAACCACAACCTCAGCCCCAACCGCAGCAAAAGTCGCATTCCAAACCTCCAAACTTCTACGGTTATTTGATAAACCAAGATAAGGGTCCAACGGCCACTCTAGATGCTCTGCTTCGTGCCATCGCAAATCACATTGTACGTGCGATCGTGTTCCCCATGTCCGACCTTGCTTCTCCACCTCCCTTTGCTTCCACCCTTTCAGATCACAACTGACATACCCCGCCAACCAAAAAAGATTGCACATGTCGGCGATAAAACCGTCCAGGCCTTGACACCTCAGAAGCTGGCGGCTTTCTACAAGGCCGTCGGCGGAAACTATGACGGTAAGTATTGCATCTGGTCTCTGCGCGCAGTCTCGTTGTGCTGACGCGCTGTTGTCGTAGCCCTTTTTATTGAAATGCCACACCCCGCCATATCTTACATATGGCAGGTCACTGGCTGCCAACACTCCATGCAACCCTCCGACAACGATTTTGATGCGCCTTCTGTCCCGGCTCTAACACTGCGTGGCTTTGTGCGCTGGGAGATGATTGAAGTCCTGCTCGATCCAGAAGAGCATGTTCCCTTTATCCAGCAGGCGGTCAAAAACTGGAACTTGAAGCACCCCGAGACGAACGAGCCATTCCCACCAGACCTACCCACCGAAGCTTTTCCCCTCGTACCGGATCCTGACATTTCAGAATGGCACAAGAAATGCGCAGAGAAGTTGAGGAAAGCCGCGACTCCCAAGGAAGACGCGGCCTCGCCCAAGACCGGGGCGCCTCCCCCCAGCTGGCCACCAAACAGAGACGAGCCGAGGGTCAAGGCTGCATATGTCCACGTTCGCAACCCTTACCCGCAGCCCTCACCGCCTCCCCGCGGGCCTCAAGCTGATTACTTCGCCGGGCCCGGGCGTCCGGTAGCTTACAGCCATGTGCCCGGTCACGGGGGACGTTATACTTCCACCCGACTGAATATCCCGCCTCGCTCCCCCGAGCAAGACCCAAGATATCGGGGCACAAATTCGCCAGACGATCGCAGACGCAGGAGCTTCTCCGACTACCCGTCCCCTTCTGCAGAGCCTATGCATGCCTCGGAGCACCTTCACCCCAACAGGCCGCCCATGCAACCCCGACGACACAGTCAACCTCGTCACTACTCATCATCTTCTACATCAGACTCGGATGAGCCAGGAAGCCCGAAATCGAAGCGCAGGCCTCACACCCATCACTCCAACGAACCTCCTCCACCAGGCTTTAGACGCATGCCCCCTCCCGCGCCTGCGCCTGCGCCTGTTCCGCCTCCAGGAGCACGGCTGCACCGCGCAGACCTGAGACCCGATCGTCGCAGCATCCCCATAGTCGAGAAGATCAGTGAAAAGGTGGCGTCCATCCTTCCAAACGGGCGATCACCAGACCGTCAACGAAGCACCTCGGGCCGCCGCAGCGATCCCCCGTCGCGCCGCAGCCGCGAGCATTTGCCAGGCTCGAAACTGAACCGCAGTTGGCCCGACAACATTGCTCCGGATAATTCTGAGGCTTCTGATTCCGAAGAAGAGGACCGCCGGCGTCATCAGCTGAGAAAACGCAGGGAGCTGGAGGAGAGGGAGCAAAGAGAGAGAGAAAGGGAAAGGAGGGAACGAGAGCGTGGCAGAGATAAAGACCGCAGGCGCGACAGAGACCGCGAACGCGATCGCGTCGTGGACTGGGAGAGGGAAGAGGAACGCGAGACCCGTAAGCGGCGAGAACGACAGCAGCATCTAGTGCGACCCGACAACGTCCGTCGGACCAGCAGCCACGCCGACGTGGACCGCATGCGCGAAAGGGGCGAACCGCCGTGGGACCCTCGCGCCCGTGATTTCAGGGATGACAGAAAGAGATGGAAGGAAACACGTGGCGGTAGTCCTACGATCTCCGGCGTCGGAGGACGACAATACCCAACTACCAAACAGGCTTGGGATTGATGCTAAAGGCACATGAGGCATTTGATTTATAGCAGGCGATTTTGAGCGATTCGGTGGGATGCTGGACATAAGGACGGACAATGGACATACATAGCTGGGGATCATCATGATGAGATTCACGTTTCAACTCTTCGTATAACATGCTAGTCTCATCTGCAGAGCGAAAGTCGTATGAGTGCACATAAGGTAATGAGATCTGGAAATTACTACACAGAATACACACAGGTCAAGACCGGACTAGGAGCTTTGTGTCCAAGTCACGCCATTGTCGATATGTGCTATGCGAGTCAATACTGGTGGTGCTGGGACTTAGTCTCCATCCAACTTGCCCTTTCGCTTTGCTCGCAAAGCCAACACCAACATAAAACATAATCTCTGCTGTCAACGCGTTCGTGCCAACGCTTGTTCTGAAATCTAACCTTGTATCTCAACGCTGTTGTCTTCATTCTCGGCCTTACGCGTATCCTCATCCTGATCCTCGCTTGCGTGGACTACCATCCCCCCCATCTTGTCCGCGGCCGCCCTCGTCCATTCTCGTCTTTCTTCCCCGGCTCGGCCTTTTCCGGCGGCGACTCGCGGCTTCCCGTTGCATCATCGATCTCCGGGAACCCAAACTCGTCGCTCTCGTCGAATTTCGTCGCAACACAGTCGCGAAGGGCGTCACGGGTGAGCCTGCCGACCCTTCGATAACACTCAAACCCGGCCTCGCGGAAGGCATCCCGATGTGCGACCGCACGTGCGCCGTCGTGTGTCTTGTCGTCGTCGTCGTCGTTGCCTTTTGCCTTGTTATCGTCGTCGCCGCCGCTCCATATCGCCACGCTTTCCTCCCGGTCTGACCGTCTCTTGTTTCTTCCCGAGGACTCTCCGGGGGCAGCAGACGTGCGTCGGCGAAAGAAGTTGGCGTGATAGGGGCACCGCTTTGGTCTTGGGCAGATGCGGGTCTTCCGGAACGGCAAGCTGCAACCCTTGCAGTGCAGCGTGGTGTGGAGGAGCTGGCAACCGCACTTGGTGTAGAAGATGTAGATGTTTTGGCACATGGTCGGCGATGGTCCTGCACGTGCGGGTGCTGATGCTGATGTTGAAGGGCGCGGCTTTGGATGCTGAGCGAGGCTGCTATTCGCACCTTGGGATAGGATGGTAGGGCAGGCTGAGTCTGGGAGAGGTGTTCTGGGTAGGGAGGGCGCAAACCGGTGTCAGCAGAAGTGGAGGAAAGCGCGATGTAGAGTGTCGGAAAGACTGTCGCGACATGTTTCTCAGCGCTTGTACCCTAGATGTCGGGGAAATTGCTTCGGAAAGTAGCCTTGCTCTATTTCGTCGTCGTCGCTACATGGTAACACTCTTATATGGAAGATGGCACAATCCACGCGTGGCATGTCTAGTGTGGCATCGAATCGTAGTTCTGAAGGTAGTTTATACATCTTCCTTCGTCCATCGAATCCAAATCGCGACTCCAGTTTCCGAACTTCCAACCGAACGCCGAAAACGCCGTCATCTGGTATCTCATCGTCTAGAGTGGTGATGATGTTGATCGCAAGTGGCTTTCACGAGCGCCTTCCTTTGCGCGATATTCGTACGCTCTCGCTGAACTTCACTCCCTGTTCTTCTTTCCCTTCTCTACGTCCCTCGTGTCTTCCTTGTCAGTCTCGTCGCTGGTGACCAACCCCTGCTGGGTAACATGCTCCTGCTCGAGACTGTATCTCTGGATAGTGATGCTGAGAACCATGCAAAACGCCGCAAAAGCGATCAAGCTGATCCAAATCGCCCTCAGCGCATCGCAGTAGGCCGTAACCAACTCGGCCTTCATCGAGTCCATCGGCATCTGCTTGATGATTTCCACCACAATAGTTGCGTCGCGGGAGTACTCATCGGCGAGGTGCGCCAAGTCTGGGATATCCGCCAATCGTTCCCTGAAAGCGTTCTGGAAGATGACTCCCGAGACGGCTACGCCGACGGACTGACCAAAGGTCCTTAGAAAAGAGTAGAATGCGGCAGCTTGACCGTTAAGCGCCGGCTCACACGCCGCTTGGATCGAGAGCGCCATGGCGGGAAAGAGCATGCCGGTTCCCAGACCAATTGGGATGTTGAGCCATATCCAGGCAGGGATTGTCGTCCCCGGCTGCATGAGGCAGAGGAGGCCGGCGCCGAGCGTGGTGATCACCCAGCCCGCCCAGATGGACCAGCGATATCTTCCCGTAATGCCGGCGACGAGGCCGACGGCCATCGCTGCAGGGGCGACTGTTAGGGTCTCGGGGAGAACGGCGACAGCGGATATGACGAGGGAGTAGCCTTTGACGCCCTGGTAGTAAAGAACTTTTGGAACGTTAGTTTTGGCTGGCGATGGAGAGTATCTTACCACTTACCAAGGAAATACAAGAGAGACCAGAGAATCATGCCGTGAAAGACCGTCATGATATAATTGGCCACCAATGTCCAGTTGTTGAAGATACCCTTGTCAATCATCGGCTCTTGCGCAAAGTTCATCTCCCAGAATCCAAAAAGGACGAGAATGAAGACACCGAGAATCATGGGAAGAAGCACCCTAAAGGACTTCCAATCATACATGACGCCGCCCGTCGAGATTCCAAATAGAAAACTTGTGGCGCCCGCGATGAAGAGAATGCTGCCTAGCCAGTCGAAACGGCCGAGCTTCACCATGATGTGGCCCGGGATCTTGGCCTGCTTAAGGAAGAAAAATATCATAACGATGCCAATCGCGATCACGGGCAAATTGATCCAAAAACTCCACCGCCAAGTCACGTTCTGCGCGAAGCCGGCGCCGATCAGCGGTCCCGTGACGGTGCCGATTGACCAAATGGCGGAAAGCAACGAGAACCACTGTCCGCGTACGGCGAGCGGCACGAGATCCGTTACGATGACCTCGGAGAGAGCGAGAATGCCTCCGCCGCCGACGCCCTGGATAGTCCGGCCAACAATGACAATGGTGAAGTCGTTGGCAACGGCGCCGACAATGGATCCCACTGCGAAAAAGAGAGAGGAGACGTAGACGAGGTACTTCCTGCCGAAGATGCTGCTCAGTCCGGCGACGGTCGGTTGGAGGACAGTTGAGGCCAAGAGAAAGGATGTTCCGCTCCAGAATGCTTGCAGGGCGGTGCCGCCGAGTTCTGTGCTCATCGTCGGGAGGGCGACAGAGAGGGTCGTTGCGTCGAAGGCAACGGCTAGAGCGATGGTGCAGAGGGCGCCGAAGGCGAGGAGGAACTCGCGGGAGGGGTGGAAGACGACTCGGTCATCTTTCTCGACGGGTAGTTGCTGGTCGAGAACCACTGTTGGTGGTTTCGTTGAAGACATTTTCGGACGTGAAAATATTAACCCAGCTACAGGGGATCGGTTTGTTACCTGGGACAAGTAGATTGTCTAGGCTCTTCGGTGTTTGTTGTGCATTTGGATTTGTTGATCAGAGATTATGCCAAGGAACAGTGAATCAGTGTCAAGATGATTGTGTGACTTATATCCAAGCCTCAAAGACCCAGAAAGACTCGTAACCACCGGAACGCCTGGAAAACAGGCCCATCATCTCCTCCGTCGGTCAGCCATGCATGGCATGCCGCCTTGCGGCTCAGCACGGTACTATCGCACTAGAGACACCCCGACTTGCATCTTTGGGCAGTAGAAACGGGTGCATCCGTGTGACCCTGATGACGAAGAGCACACATCTCCGCTCGTTATCTTCCTCGGGGGTCGAGCGACTGCGGCGCGCGCATGGTGAAGCAGGCCGGGTTAGTGAACCGGGCCACGGCGGATCAGGCACCCTTGGAACCGAGTCAATTCGATTTAATAAGACTCCTGGTGAGGCTCTGAGATAACCAACCGCTCTCCAACGGACTGAGCGGACGAAATGTTCTGCCGAAGGGGGGGCGCCGAACTACCTTAGTTTGCTGACGGGTCGGGCTACGGCGGGTCCAAACCGGCCACAGCAGCGGACGTGTTGACACAGGCATGCCGACCACATGAAGCCAAGAACCTGTGATTGCCTGAGCGAGTACGGATGGAGATGGTTATTGCTTTGCAGGTTTTGGCGCGTTTTGACTTCTTTCAGATGCAATTCGCCATGAAATCTAACCGTTTAGTCGTTTTTCAAGGCAAGTCTCTCCGACTTTGAGCCGCAGGACAAGCGACATTTCGGAAGGATCATCATCGTCATCTGACGATTACTTTGCCAATCCCTAGCCAATTCGTAGCCAATCATTCAAGCCCGTCAGCTTCGGTTGCCTGATTTTGTCCGGCTACGCCCTGTTTTCCTGGGCTCATTGCCAAGGACCTTGGTTCGCGACGGATCACCGGACAGCATGTCTGGGTCGGCGTTGCTATTTTAGCGAAAAAGAGAACAACATCGTGGGCCCCTACCGAACGACTTCGTATGGTATGGTTGAATGCCGGATTAACAGAGAGATAGGGTGATGAAACAACGACGGGTATCATGGTTCGGCCCCTTGGGCCCGGCCCGGTCAAAAGAAGGGTAGGTTCACCCCGGGGAATAATGCCAGCTCGGCCGAAAAGCTGGGCACTTGGGCTTTCCCAGTAAAAGAATTTCCGTTGATTGAAATTTCCACTCGTCGAAAGTCTGATTATTGAATGATTCTTGAACCATGGCACTCTCAGGCGTTCCTGAAGACCGCGAGTAGAAGAGTAATGCGACTTCGCGATTCGATAACGATGTAGGAATCCAGAGGTGATTCCCGGCACGTATCTGGATGAGCCCCCCCCCCCCCCCAACCACCACCCCCTTCTGAGAAAAATGTGGCCACTCAGCCGCATGACGCCGGCGATTAAGGGAAGCAGTCTGCCAGGGTCGTTTCCGAACTCCGATGATTGCCCGGAGTGGCCGAAGCTCCTCAGCGTTCTTCCTGGCCTGAAGCAGAGGATGTCGCGGTCAGGACTTAAGTTTGACGAAAATGAGCGGATTGAGGGCGTCGAGGACAGGATGAGTGTTGACTAGTGGAGCTAGCGAGTTACTCTGAAATTGCATTCCAGTATTGACCTGTCGTTCCGCGTAATTCCTCTCCTCGGTCAGTAGTCTGGTTAGAAAGACGGCTGATTCGAACCTCTGGGATAAGCAGAGTTGCCAAAACGCAAGCCTCATCCGGGAAAATGGTGGAGACGGCTCGAGGGTGGGAACCAAATGTCAAACTTGTCAGAACCTCGTCTTTAAAAGCACATCCCCGCAGCCGAACGCGTTGTGGTAAGTCAGCCTGACATTGAATTTGTCTCTTCGCTGAGTCAAACTTGGCCCATAATGTTCCCACAGACCTCCTCGTCTTCTCAAGTGCGTTGAACGTTGCGGTCAGCGGATCAATGTAATAGAAACCGACTACCGTGCGTTCTTTGTCTTGGTTCGCATCAGAGCAAATTTTTCGAGTTTCCAATTTGCCCAAGAGTTGGATGTGCGGTCAAAACATGGAGCCCTTTACATCAGTAGTCCCAGCCTGTACGAAAATTCGCCGATCAGTTGGCCGCCTTGGCTGGCTGAGTGACTGCAGAGAGGAACTCGAGCCCCATAGGTACCGTAGCAGCTTCATCAGGAACGTGCGACGCGAATTTGACCAAAACCTTGAACTAGAAGAATCAGAAGTTAAAGGTCTTCGGCACGATGTCCGCAAGCTTAAGGTGGTGTCTTGCAGAATCGTTTGCTGAAAAGACAAGGTAGTCTAAAGCTTAAGGCGTTGCACATTTCAGTCGCTGCATGAACTCTTGCCGACGACGCTCGGTTCGGCGAGGGCCGCATCTTATTCGTGTTCCTGCGCTTCGTTCCTGTCGCTGAAGGCCCGAGGGTCTGTCAAACTAGGACGTTATACTTCTCAAGGCCGTCCGATCAGTTGGGCAGCGGCCCATCAGCGGTCTCTGAAGTTTTGCCGGCAGATGCCGAAAGCGTTGCTGTCACTGCCTTTGACGCAAGCAATTACGCACAGATTCTTCGCCGTGACTCGGACTCAGGCTGCGAAGATTGACGGTTAATTAGGGGACTTTCGTAAATCGGCGTGCCAGCCCTGGCAGCCATGACGAAGAAGTCCGGGCAATCTTGATGTTAAGCTTATGCAAGTGTTGTTGGATGGTATTAGGCTTCGAAGGGCAGTATCATCCAGATAGACCGACGTCAGAGTCTGAGTGGTCGAAGACGTTTGAAATAAACTCGCACCTGAAGGCACGATTGGAAAGGTGGGTCCCGATGATCCTCTGCGGGGCCCACTCCAGCCCAACGGAAAACGACCGATTCGTTCTCGGGATCGTCGAAGCAACACTTGAGCCAGTTCATGTCAACCTTCTTCTGTTCTTTTTTCCAACGCAAAACGGTGGGAAGGGCTCGCGACATCATTTCGAATATACAACAATCTGTGATCTTTTTCAGTCTCACCAATGCCAACGACTGCGTCCTGAATTCACCTCGAGCAAAACCGTGGGAGCCACCCAGATTGCGCTTCTCTGTCATTCTGGGTTGTTCGGCTCGCACCGAGTCACGACCAATTCCTACCAAGTTCGGAATCATGTGCACATCGTTTAAGGCATGCGCCCACGACTTGCTATGTCTCTTTAGGGTTGGAACTGATCGGATGAAACGATACCATTAGCCCCGATGGCGAATGCTCGAAGCGACTCCACGCCGTCAAGTGTCGCGTGTGGGTGGGCAAGCATCCGACTGCCACGCCGTTGGAACTGCCGACTCATCAGAGACTAGCACTCATAACGCTACTGAACAAGAAGACACATATCTCTCCGCTCTGATTCATCAGCCCCACGGATCTACCCAATCCGTTATACCCAATAACGGACGCCTGCAGCTTCACTCCATTGCTTCCCTGGCGCCGGAGCCGAACTCAGAACCGAAATGGGATTGCATCTGTTCCCCTCGCCATGCCCAACGACTGTCTACCGTCTGCGGCCAGACTTCGGCGACCCTTTGATTCGAACCATCTCTGTTTGAATGTTTGTATTAAAAAGAAGCCTCGCAGGTCCTTAGGGGCTCGGTATGCATGCTTCTCGACAGAATTCGACGAAAGTGTCCCGCGAGGCCATCAACAAACACAATGGGGCGCACGTACACCCATAAAGGCTGACACCTGTCTGAGATGCCATCTATCGACTGGCTGCCGAAGAGCCGGGTTGTTCCTTGGATGATCTATACCAGGATACTGGTTGTTGTTGGCTCTTCCGGTGCAATTCGTTTGCCGTCTCAAACAACTGACGCACGAGCCGATGGAACCACCCTTGGTCGACGTATTCCGCGCAGCGTCAGGGCTTAGCGGCGCATGAAATAAACCTTCGGGAAGACCAGACAACGAAGTCGATTAGTCGGCCAATCTCCGACCGCCTGAGCTGGCCCTTCATCAACGGTGCGATCCCCCTTGATCTTTTGGGCCGTTATCATTCGCCAGCACGATGAATGCATGGCATAGAGTTTCGCGGAGCGTCCCATCGGTGATCCAGCCCGTCCGTTGGTCTTCCAGCAACCAGGCATCTGGCTTGCATTCAACAGCCTTAGACGTTAGAATACCATCAATATTGCTTGCGGTTCGTCGCCATGACATAGCAGTCTCCTTCCCGCTTGATCTCCCGGCTCCAGTATCTGGTCTAACCCGAAAAATTGACCGCGGAACCTGACTCTTGGAACGTCCGAACCAAAACTTGTGAAAAGGAGCTCGGCCCCTCTGCAATATCCGGAATGGGGTTATAAAAATCACCTAACGATTAATACCACCTTACAGACCTGGAAATACACTACGAGAACCATGGTGAACACGGGAAAACCATCGGGGGGCTGCAAGCTGTGCAGGGCCAGGAGGATCAAGTGCGACGAGGCCAAACCATTCTGCATGAGGTGCAAGAAATCCAGGCGACAATGTCCAGGCTACCGGGATCCTTTCGAGGCCAACATCCGCGATGAGACAGAAGCCACTATAAAGAGATTTAAGAAGTCGAGGGGGGAGGACAGTTCCGAGGTCGAAGGCAAAGACCTGTCACCAGTTTGCAACAAGCAATGCTTGACATCCGTGGCTGGTCCGAAGTACAAAACTTTCGACTATTCGAATTCTGCGGCGTTTCCCTTCCGCGCTGACGACGATTTGACCGAAGAAGATGAAGACATTCCCGCTTCTTTGTTCGATTCCTTAGACGAGCAAGCATCCTGCTACTTTCTATCCGAATTCATCATTGTCCCGTTTACGCCGACAGCCCGGGGCTACTACCGGTTTTTGCCTCGGTTTCTGAGTCGGCCCAATGTCTCCAAGTGCCTTTTGCAAGCTTACAAAGCTGTATCATTGGCTGCCTTGGCGAGCCGCCGGACCGTCAACGCAGGCTCTGCTTTGTTCCACGCGCAGAATCACTACCTTCGAGCTGTGAGGGCGGTGAACAAAGCCATCATGGACCCTGAAGAGGTCAAGAACGACCAAACGCTTGGAGCGGTGCTGATGTTGGCTTTCTACGAGGCAAGATATCTTGGAGGAGATTGGCTGAGACCTTGACTGACATTCGAGTAGATCTTGACTTCTTCTCGTGGTTCAATCGCCGAGTATACGAACCACATGAAGGGTGCAGCAATTATCGTCAAACTCAGGGGCCAGAAAGGGCTCGAAACTCCTGAGGGCGAGGAAATGTTTGGTATCACTCGGAACCAGTGTCTCTCCATTCACTGTCTTCCTAATTCTCCGGAAGTAGCCGAGTTCACCTGGCTCCTACATCATGAATGTCGTGGCCGCATGCAACATGCTATAGCCAGTATGGACATCCAGAGCAGCCAAATTCGACAGGATGTCGACCGAATTATGGGATCGGGTGATCGCAAGCCCGAGACAATCCAAAAGGTTCTAGATGCGTTGAAGCGTGCTCGGGCTCTCGAAGCCAAATTCCGGAAACTCAATAATGATCCTAGTCCACCGTGGAAAGTTGACACAGTTGACTGGATCGCGGAGCGTCTCGACGATGAGCTGGAGAATGCGCCGACTTTCACCGGCCCCGTATATGGCTTCTTCAACCTGCCTCTTGCTATTCTTCACGTTGCCACCTGGTGCTGCCATCTCATGCTTACAACGACGATTCTACGATGTATGGCTTGGCTCGTTTCACCCGACGACTATCGCATGGGAGAGGAGTATGAAGACCTGGAGCGCTCCGCGATTTTGCGAATCGAAGATACCATTGCCTCGGCCCCGTTCTTCTTCAAGTGGAACGGCCACGGCGTCGTTGCTGCTCAATTCCCGTGCGGAAGCACCAAGCCCGACGACCCATTGAAGGGTGCTGCCGGGCTGATGATCCTATGGCCACTGGTCACCGCCTACACGAGCGACTTCGCGACTCCGAGACAGAAACGTTTCTTGAGGGGGCGTCTCAGGTGCTTGGCCGATGTTGCTGGTATCAAGCAAGCCAACATTTTCCTCAATGTACGTTCATGTCAGACTGGAGCGTTGCCGGTGAGCTAATAGCGAATAGATGCAAATGAAAGACGTCTCTTCTCCATCAAGGGAAATCGAGCGCGACCGAAAGCAAGGCGTTCGTACATCTCCCGAGGCCTACGGGCCGAAGAAATTACGTCCCCTCCCATTTTGATGCACAAAGCTTCCACCTCTGAGCAGTGTTTGACAAACGGGTAACGGTCATTCTTGTTTGTCAGCGCCTTCTTCTCTTCTATGACATACTTTCATCGTCAGCGGCTGTTCGATTTTTCCCCTCGGTTCTTATAAAAACAATTCATCTTACGCGTTACGAACCGGCGGCACGGGGTTACAGTGTGCATTGGAGAGATATCCTCTGGAGGTGTCATCTCTTGTCGGTGTTGGACTTGGCGGTTCGGTTCGGGAAAACACGAGAGTGGGTGTGACATGGAAACTCGCATTTAGGTCAAGGCTTTTCATGAAGCGTTTGCAGTTCCTTTACACTGTCGATGTATCGCCGCGGGGTTTCATTCGGCCGGACGATCTTTTTGTAGCCTAGATGACGTATAGTACCCACGACTTTATGAATTTGGCATACATAGCTTGGGTTTGTTTATGGGGACTAGCGACTTGGGACGGCTGGGCCACCCCCCCAAAAGAATATACAGATGAACACTATCCGTATTCGTAGAACCTGAATCCCTGAGTAGTCACAGGGAATCTGTGAAAGATGAAACCAATCCAACACCACAACGTGAAAGAAAGGGCAAAGAGACCAACTCCCGTAGAATGCAAACCCAGATGATCCCTTCCCATTTCCCCCACCCAACATCATGAACCGCCAAAAAGCTTCCGGACCTCCGCGAAACTCTCAAGACAACGTAAGCCAAGTCCACCCCTCACCGACCACGCAGACCAACCCCGATCCGATCCTCCCGGCTCCGTCCCCGACGGCTCCCGTCCCCGGGCGTAGGCGTCGTTTGCAGCCCAGCACCCTGGCCAGGGGACTGCTGTTGCTGTTGCAGCTGCGCCGCCCGTTGCGCCCTCATCATCTCCTGTTGCCGCCGCAGCAGCTCCTGCTGCTGCTGCTGCTCCTCCTCGTCATACTCCTCCAGGTCCTCCGCCGTCATGTCTGCGTCGTGCATCCGACGCTGTTGTGGTTGCTGTTGCGGCGACGAGAGGAGCTGCTGCTGTTGGTGCCTCGCCGTTGCCTGTTGCTGCTGCTGCTGGGCCTGCATCAGGACCTGGCGTTCGCGGAGGAGCGCCTCGCGCGCGCAGCGGTCTTCGTAGGACGCTATGTCTTCTGCCGTGATGGACAGGGTTGTCGCGGGGCGGCGGAGCATAGTTGCGGCTGTTGGTTGAGTTTTCCCTTTGGGGTCGCGCTCTTTGCTCGCGAGTGTGACGTGTGTTGATGGCGATGGATTGTAGTGAGGTTGCAGTGGTCGGGGACGTGAGAGTTGGCCCCCGACGGGTGAGGTCGAGCTGATAATCCGTTGGAACCCGAGGGGCAGGGGGGAAGAAGTCCGCTGCGTGATGCCTGGGAGAGTTCCTGACCAGGCAGCCGAGATGTGAACGAGCCTGCTCAGCTGAGTGGAGTGCCTGCCGACAGCTGAGCTTGCAACGAGAAATATCGGGGTCGCGTTTCGTCCCGTAAAGAGGTGGCACGGCACGGTCGTTCACCAAGCGGCTGATGTGGTGCGGTGTCGTGATGAGGAGGTGCGGCTGCGAAGCGAGTGCTACAGCTGCCACGTTGTCTTCGACGGGACGCAATACCCAAAGCAGTGATTGGGGGCTGCAGCAAGGGGCGGATAAAATGTGAAATTTATGTGATGGTATTGGTTAGCAAAGACGAAAAACACGACTGCTGAGGTCGAGTATGGACGGACCGTCGACGACCTCCTAAGGTAAGGTAGGGTAAGGGTAGGTAAGGTACCTTACCTTAGCGGGCGGGTCTTGCCGGGGCGATCCACGCTGTCGTAGGGTGCGGGCATTCGGCGGGGCGGGGGTGCCGGGCGGTTCGTCTAGTTAGGGGCCGGTACTGTAGAAGACGGACCGTGTGATTTTGAGAGATTGTACTGTACGCAGTCTGATGTTGGGTGAGGAGTAGTCAGCTCTAGGTGATTTGAGATGACGACCACCTTGGACTTGCTGATGCCTTGTGATCGATAAATCTGGTACGATCAACACACGGCTGTGATTTCGAGCAGGGAAACTATCTAAAGTGGCACATCGATGTTGAAGGAAGAACTCCATTTGTTTGTTTCCAAGCAGAAACTATGCACGGCGTGCTAGTACAGTAGGAGAGAATTCATGCCACAAAACGCAGGCTTGGTGGTTACTATGAATAGGTTTGTTCTTATCGTAATCATGTTATGGAAATATTCCTTCCCCATTCATTCCTATCGACTCATCTCATCGTAAATGATTGTGGTATTCTCAGTACACCCCCGTAGCATAAACGTGCTCCGCCTCCCATCTAAGAAAGTCCCCGAGGTCATGTCCAAGGTTGTATCCCATAGGAACCACCTCCGGCTCTCCTTCCGCGCCCCTCATCATTACGAGGTCCATCATAGGGCTAGGCGGCAGGCTCTCGATGCTCTCGCGATTGTACCGCTTGGGATGACCCTCCATCGTCCATCGACGGATGTTGCAACCCCCCGTGAGAAACTTGGACGTGTCTAGCTTGCCCTCGTTCCAGAAGCCGCTCGGGTGGTCGAGCTCTACGGGAATGGGCAGGTCGATGTCCGCAGCGACGGATGACATGGGCGAGTACTCGGAGGCAGTGCTGGCGGGGCTCGGCGCTGTACCGCCGCCGCTGCTGCCGTGGCGGAGCAGTAAGCCATGGTTCTCGAAGCCGAAATCTTCGAACCAGTCGACGAGGTCCGCCGTCTCCTCGGCTTTGGACCGCTGTGAAAAGTCCGAGGGGTCTGAGAAGAGATCGCCCGCGCCACCGAGAATGGCCATTTGGAAAGCGGTCCAGTCTAAGGTGTCGTCGGGGTCGATCTTCATTCCCTGGACGACGTCTTGCTTTAGGAAGCGGATTTGGCCGTGGCGAATGGAAGGGTGGTTCAGGGTGTAGTTGGTGGATCGGAGGAAGATGAAGTCATCTTCGTCCACGGGCGCGAAAGTGCGCGTTGGCTGTTTCTGGATCGTGTCTGTGTTTGATGTGGTGTCCGGTGTGGTAACAACGACCTCGGGAATCGCGGTTAGTTGCGGTGCCTGTGGTCGAGGGGCGAATCTCAACGGATTCTTCGCCGGAGGAGGGGGCGGCGTCAGTTCCTCGGTTTCGATCATTTCTGTGACTGCAGAGCCCGCCTTGGATGCGGGCTGTCTTCGCCGCGGGGACTTGTCCTTTACCGGAAAACGTTGTCGTACGGATGATTCGGGGGCTTTGGAAGGTGACACGGTATCATGGGGTGCGACCGTGATTCCGACGCCTGCTGCCCCTATCCGGGAGGGGAGATCTTGTAGGTGGAAAGGCTCGACGGGCGTCTCGCTGCCGTCCGTGTCGACAGTTCTCATGGTATCGCTCGAGATCCGAGACTGATACTCGCGACCAGCTCTCAAAGCCTGCAGGTGGTCCGGTGAGAGCAGCTCATTGACTTCCATCTTGCGGAAGAAGTGTCCGGTAAGAATGTCGGCGACATCCTCTCCCAGCTGCCAGCGAGCGCTTTCCTTGGACCTCGTCTTTGATTGCTTAGCCTTCTTCGACTTCTTCCTTCTTGGTCTCGTTGTTGTCGATAACCCTGATGAACTCCGAACCGGGGGCAACGGCGGAGTGCTATTTGCAATGGCGTGTGGCTTCCTCAGCCATTGGACTGGCGACTCCATCCTTGAGCTTGTGGAAGATGCGTTACTAGTCTGAGGAGTCATGGGAAAAGATGAGACGGCGATCTTCGCCTCTTCGATGGCCGTTCCTACGGCCTTGAAAGCCTCGTCGGTTTCTCTGATGAGGTATTGAACATTAATCGACCACTCATCCGAGCCTTCTTCGGGTGTTTCTGGGGGAGTTATGGTCCCCTTCAGAGCGGGATGTTCTTCAAGGTTAGAGTGGCCCGCCTCGATGGCCTTGATTTCAGCTTCTGTCGACGAGTTACCAGACTTGATGCCTTGTTGTGTTGGGAGAGGAGGTATGCAGAGATGTCTGCGATCCGCGAGTCGTTTTGGTGCTGAAGATCGAGAGGCCCGAGGCGGAGGTCGGGGCGGAAAAAGGACCTCATCTCTGCTGTTCGTCGAGGCTGTATCTGTATGACCTTCGGAACTGCACAAAGAGCTTGACGAGGAGTTGGGTAAAGTCTCAGGCAAGGGAATGGCTTCCGGCGGGATCCTCTTGATGCTTTGTGTCCTTCGTACGACGGTATCCTCCCTCGAGGGCCTCCGTGCCTTGGCGGTGGACGCACGTCTGGACGGCGCCCACGACTTTGACTTTTGTTGCTTCCGTCGAGACTGGAAGATGGTGGTTGACTCCTCGCTCAGTGCCGAGTCTCCATCCATCTGACACTCATCGACCTCGACGGTCTGTGAGCGGCGAGGTGAGATAAACCTCCGGATGCTGAAGCTCGACCGAGACATCCTGATGAAATTCTGAGGCGTACAAAGGGGATCATGCAGTAGTTCGGGACAGCGTGCCAAAACGACCGGTACATGGCAATATATGAGCACACGAAGGGGAGGGGTCTCTTAGGGGTCTTTAACGAGTGACGTGACTGCGAGATTGATCCATATCCAAGGGAATAGCAGAACAAAGAGAAAAGAGGGATAGATGCCATCCTGGGCGAGGGGCAGAGGCCGAGGGCTGGCTTTGTGTATGTTGTCCTCGATCTGTACGTATCACAAATAACAAGAAGCGAGTCGGGGCCATCTTGGACCAGCTGACCGACTTGCCTGTCCTTACGGGTACATTGTGTGTCGAGCGAAGAAGCTGGGTGTGTTAGTCAGTGAGACTGGCAGGCTGGATGGCAGGATCCGCTCATCCATGACAGATGGGAGGTGGTTGTGGAAGTGGTCGAGTCGAAAGTGCGCCGAGTGGTGCGATGCAGTGTGAGTTGCGGCGGTGCAAGAGGCCAGCCTGACCCCTGCTCGGTGGTGCAGGCAAGCTGCGTGAAGGCGGAGGCTGTAGGGTTCGTCACTCGTGTCTCGTCCATCCGACACCATCGTCCTCGGGTGGGTATGGTCAACTCCCGGCTTGTCGTTATTTTTGAAGCGTCCATTGGCTGCATCGGCCAGCGGGTTGCTATTACTGGTCCATTGTGACTTCGAAAAGGACATTTTCCGAGGGAGGGGGGGGGGACGCGGGAGACTGTCGTCGGGGGGAGGATTTTGGGGTGGTGGTGCGGCCCCAGGGAGGGTGACATTGCATGCCGGCCCTTCCAGCAAGAGAGATGCGTTGCAAAGATATGAATTCGATTTTGCTTTGCTGTCAAGATTGGAACCCTCGTCGACGACACTCTTCAATGGCTCATCACCCCGGTTCCAAATCCCATGGTGCAGTCAGCCTTATGATCCATCATTTACGTCGGCCGCGATGTCCCACATTGCTTCGACGGCTACTACGGTATCAACGCAACCCCCATCATCAGGCTCAGCTCCGCCCTCACAATGGGCATTGTACGTCGCAAGGGGAGAGAAGCCATCGGTCGCTTGCAGGCGCGAAAGACGGACGCGACTCGAGGAGTTCCTCCCCGTACGACGACGCAGGCGGCGACGTGCAGAGACGACCGACCAGTGGGATCCCATCCGGCCCGTCTCCCTGGCGTAGACTTGCCTGTCCGTCGCCAAGTCCCGGCGAGATTTTAGGCAGGGGAAACGAATCGATCAGGGCCCGACAATGGGCAGTACCGGATTCATCAGCAGAGGGAGTCGAGGTGATGACAGGCCGAGAGAGAGCCATGGAGCCGGGCCTTGCCCTCGCTTTTGCTTGCCTTTATCTAGGCTCTGAACTGACACGATGCCGCGATCTCCGACCCGTTCTGCTAGTATAGATGAAGCAGATCCAAGCGACTGACTGCTAACGGGCGCAACTAAACGACAGGTTGACACGGCGAACTGCCGAGACTCATAATCACCAGAAGTCAGCACTTGCTGAGCGTGATGTGAAAGACAGAAGATCTCCGTTTCTGTACAGCAGGCTGCTGCAATCTGTCAATGAGCGATTGTTCCCGTATAAACATGCACGTAAGGTAGTCCTCGCCGGCAAGCTACAGGGGGCTGGAAATACCACCTGCATCCCACGCTCCCTGCTCCAGCAATAGAGAGCCCACCAGGGTGGGGGGGATCAGGAACAAGCAGAGAGACAAACCCAAATATGCAAGACTTTCTAAATCGATTCGTCAGTCGGCCTGTCGAAACGGACTAAGGCAGATCATTGCAGAGCTCTAGGACCGAATGAGGGGTGGGCAGCGAAGGCCACCTACGAGAGCACGATGCAGGGAGAAGAGAAAAAAAAAAACGAACTGCAAAATTCATGCGGCACTTCTCATGCGTCTTCCCGGTGACGTGACCTGCTGGAGTATGGAGTGGGAAGGCCGGGGTGCCTCTTTCATACACAAGCAGCCCAAGACGCTTTCCCCATGGAATAATCGAGTTCTCATCGAGCCCCCAGTGAGGAGAGTGAAGAACACGGTCACAGTCACCAGGTAGCGACAACGACGACAACAACGGACGACGACAGCGACAACGAACGACGAACGACGGACGATCCGACTTCCTAAGAAGGAGAATAAGATGAAGAAGAAGAGGAAGAAGAAGAAGAAGTCGGAAGACAGGGCGGTAAAGTGCTTCCCCGGCCGTCGGCCGTAAGAAAACACTGCAAGCCAGGACTAAGGCATGCCCGGTGACGTTGGTGATGGCCAGATACCGCCTCCATTGGCTGGATCATGTTGGTGAAGACGCAAAAGCCCTCGTGTTGGAAGCTGCCCAGAAGGTGATTGTGGCTAGGTAAAAAGCCAATGACCTGCTGAGGATCAGTCATCCAATTTGTGGAGCATCAACGTATGGATTTCTTAGAGCTCGAAGTATATATCCTTGCCCCTGATAATCCAGCACCCTATTTCGCCCTATCCCCCCTCCCCTAGTCTCTAATCCGCTTTGAAGCGCCTTAAAAACTTAATATACTACTTATATTGAGTTCTAGCTATATTTTTAGATATTAGCAATATTATACTTTGAAACTTCAACTTCATTTTTTTAATTATTTTAAGATATTCCTTCTTAAAGCACTCTCTTTTGTTATAAAACTTTAATTATAAAGTTATAAAATTATCTCTTCTTTTTAATTAGAGAAGTCTTATTTAGAGAGTAGCTATTAAACTATTGATTCTTTTAATATTCAAAGTAATATATTATTAAAAAAATTGTTAATAAGGTTTAGAGAGCTTTAATAAGGTATATTAATAGCTTAGATTTAAATTAATTAGAAATACTTATAGTTTCATAGCTATATCTAAATACTTTAGATATATAACTTATAACTTGAAGTTATTTATTAAGGTTTATAGTATCTTATAGTTTATTCTAAGTCTTCTAATTTAAGGTTTTACTTAAATTGATTATATTAATTAGTATTTACTACTAAGTTTTTATTCATTATTCGGCGTGGAAAAGACCCCGTTTGTTTTGGACATAAAGGTCACCAAGAGGCTCAGTCATCCTTAGCCGCCGACTGGGCCCCCAGCTGACCTCTGCCGTGTCCGGGTCGATGAAGTGCCCGTATAGTGTTTCCCGAATTGTGCCTGCGAACTGGGTGAATTTGTTGTAGTCTTTTTGCGGGGGGGCTGCATCGCAACTACAAACTCAAGGGTTCCTGGGCTAGGTAGCCAGGCTGACCCTTGCAGAAAGCACCGAACAGTCCAGCGTGTTTGTGCCCTGGAGCTTATTAACGCGCGGGGTCCGAGGGGGGAAATCAAGTTCTCGATTTGTCGACGTTTTCTCGAATAATCAGTCAATGTCAGCCTACCACGAAGGAACAATACAAGAGAGCAACCGGTTTGCTTCTTCCTCCAACACAAACTCTTCATATTCCGCATATTTGCTGTTTCACCTCAGTCTCCGCGGTGGCCTTTCAACGCTGAAAATCAGCCCATCGAGCCTGATCAATTCAACATATCGGGCCCTACTAATGCACTATCCGTCCGTACCAGCTTTCGTACGGAGAAGCGCCGCTTCGGACTTCTATCGAGGCCCTGTGCCGTCTTCGCCATTCTATTTCAGACCTCTCGAAGGGAACCATCGGCGCGGCCCCCTGCCCTTCGATAACCCTGTTACGGCGTGCGGCGGCGATGGCAACAGGGGCCGCCCCATCAGCCCTTCATCATCCCCCATCTCAGCCTTGGTTATCAACCAGAACAGAAAGGGGCCTCCAACACCGTAGCTAAATGACCTAACAACATGAAAAGATGAAAGGCATGAATTGGCAAAAACAAGGAAGACCTCCATCCATGAGAACCAAAAGCGTTGGCTGGGGGTGGTTTTGGCCTTCTTCTCACCGCATCATCACCCATGCCACCCGCCCCACCGTCCGCTGAGGCACAGATCAATCCGGCTCCCCAAACTGCTCCAATATTTGCTTCTTCCAACTAGCCGTTTCTCGTGTTGGATGCCTGTCTCGGTGGTTTCGTGTATACGTCCGTCGATGAGCCATACGGACGTAAAAACGGCGCGGAAGACTTCTAGGGCTATCGAGATGGCCCGACCAACCCTCCCGGAGAAGGCCCGTGACAACACCAGTGGACGTAGGAAAGGCACATCAAAAATTGTACGAGGTAAAAAATACGTCCATATTTGACCTGATCTTCCAGAAACTTCGAAATTCTGACCGATGGGTGCGGGATGCAGGCGATAGAACCGCCGGGAGATGATGCTGCCATGCCTTTTTCTGTCAGTTCGAAGCCACTGGCAAATTAACGGGGAAGTTGTCCGTCTGCCCGCGTGCGCGCATGGAGCAACACCCACCCCATCGTGAGGTCTGGTTATATCAATCAACCCTTCGTGCTTACCTCGTCCTTCCTCAGATCTTTGCTGAACTCGCAGTTGAAAGAGTCGACTCTTGCACGGGTCCCCTCAATATAAAACCTATGCCACATCATTGCAGGTTAAGCGCTCGCTTGATGTGAGTAAGCACGGGAAGAAAGTGACATCGGTGAGCTCATTTAACAAAATTACGGTTTGATATCTCACGGGCTAATTACCAGGTTCAATGCTGCTATTAAGTTGCAACCAACATCCTTCTTTCCTTTAGTCCAAACCCCTTGATGTTGGGTAATGATAGCAACGTCTCTTTATCCAGAGATCTGCTCTTTCTCTCCTGCCAGCCAATCCGGCACTTTGTTTTTCTCTAACCGACCTCCCCTGAATTCTTGAGAACCGGACTGACTATCTCGCCAAGTGGCAATACAGCAAAGCGACAGATGATGACTGCATATACGCGTCGGCCAAAATAGGTTTCTTTGAATGGTGTTTTTTTATCAGGTCAGAAGATTCTGGATCCAAGGGAAGATGAAGTTGATGGTGGGTTGCTGGAAGTTCATCATCCTCGAATGTCCCAGTGGACTGAAGACTTCGAGGTGACTTTTTCCGGGTATCGTTGTTGTTATTATTATTTTTCTGTTTTTTTTGGAGGTATGATATTGAGTGATATCGATGGAGCACTATCGGATTCGGCTACAAGATCTCGCTGTTGAAACGGATCTCGTGGGTCGTCGTGGTCTTCATGAAAGATCTGGCTGCGTACCTCGGGACGTAAGGCGTCCTCTTGACCGGCTCGTCAACCATGAGGCGTTCCCGCTCCGGCTCCTCTACAGAAGAGCGACGAGAGAAGAGTGAGGACAGCGAGCCGCTGCGGCTGGTCTTCTTTGACGACAACCTTGCGGAAGAAGAGCCGGAAGACCAAGAGGAGATGGAACCGCGAGAGCTGCGGCGGGGCTTGAAAGCACCGAGCCAGTTGCCGTTGGAGAACATCGTGAGTTTGGTTCTTTGAGAAGTCTGGAAGAACCAAGAGAGTTATATTGTTGGAGTATAGAGAGGCGGTTTGCTCTAAAAGGCTGTTGGATCGTTGTGATGATGAGGGTGATGATCTTCTCTCGACGGGAAGGGCGAGTGAGACCTTGGCTTTATAAGTCAGGGAAACCGAGGACGATAATCAAAGGAACACGCGAGAGTGAGTCAAGCTGGCAGTTGCCGATGAATTGTAACGGAGATGCTGTCAAAGAAATCGAGGCTGAGCGAATGAGGGAATTGCGAAAAGAAGAAAAGCCGAGGAAGCCAACGAGCACAACTCGGAGACGCAAGTAAAGAGTGACGAGAGGAAAGAAGGTAGTCCAGTCTGGGCACCGGTTCACGAAGGCTACGTCCGCAAGAGGGAAGAAGGGGAACCAACTCAGTGCCATACTTTCCGCGAACAGAAGACATATCTGCCGCTCTGCGAAGGAGGCAGACAGCCGTGGCCGGTGGCGTGACAAGATGGCGGTAGCTAGAGGGCGCGGGCATTCCTGTTGGGTGGTCCCGCAATCTCTTGTCAAAAGTTTTCCTAGTGTCGACCGAGACATCAACAAGTCCGATCAACGCCTCGCATCACCCCTTTGCCGTTTGCGATCAGGAATTCTTCGAACCGCCCTCTCTTGGTCAATGCATCGGCCATGCCAAGCTTGTAAGTAGTCTCCGGCCCTCTACCCATGCCTTCGGTTCTCCGCTCTCTTCGGGGCTGAAGGTTTGGGTCTAGGTCGCTGATATGCTCTTGGAATGGGCGTCCGCTAGTTGCTAGACAGGTCACTTTGCCGCATCGATGGACAGGTTCCTGCCGAGACGAGAATCGGGCGGGGGAACAAGCGTGCGGATGACAGGAGCCAGGGCTGAGTGGTCGATTCCAGGTCGACAGGCCAAAGCTGGCATTCCGGAGGAGGCGTTCTGCAGGCTCAAAGCCAACTTCTTCAAGGGTAGGTAAACAGCACCTTGTTCGCTCTAAACTCGGGAACGTGGAGCACGGTTCATTGTTGAGCTTGACGCATGCGGAAGAGAACAACAATATCGTGTTAGCTAAGCTGTGGGATCTCGAATCCGAAAGCATGGTCTATGGAGAGTACCTTCCATCGGACAGCCACAAGCGAGGAGGCTGCCTGCATCGCTATGAGGCGATTGTTGAGGGTTTTTTTTTTTTGAGATTGAGTTCCGTCTGCCTATGCACCATCCATATTCTCGTCCTCATCATCCTCATCTTCGTCATGCGCAATGTATGGAACAAACCGAAAGTCCAAAAAGCTGACCCCATTATCATGCTCAACCATGAACTGCAGACTCAAGACTCCTTGATCGTCGCCGCGAAAGCTGACCTTGCTCGCAATCCTCATCGCTTCGGTAGAATACTTGATCAAGTCGAATTTGTAGGATTGGGACCATGCCTCATTGATCGAAAAAGTCTCAAGCAGCTCGCGTCCCTTCGCGAAAGTCACGCTAGAGCTGCCCAAGTCGCCAATGCCGGACAGGGCTAGGTATGGCGACGTTCTCGAGGCCGCAATGGTCAGCCGATTGGGCCCGGTGGGCGCCAACTCAGCCAGCGCATCGAGGAGATAGCGCGCCAGCATGATGATCTTAAAAGAAAGATTCTCGCGATCGAAAGGTATCTCTTCTGGGATTTCCGGCAGATATGTCGTGAGGCTTGCCGTTGTGTTCACGCTTCCCTCCTCGATCACGATGTCAAATTGTCCACCTACTTCTTTGTAGATGAAGCTGCAAGTCCCGCCGATACCGAGAGCCTGGTTACTAAACGCTTCTGGGCGGTAGTTGCGGACGTTGCTGTGATAGGAGTCCTGATCGGCTCTCTGAGTGCGGGTCGCGATATCAACTGCGCCAAATATTTGGAGAGTGTCGAGAAGAGATGGTAACGCAATTTGGAAATTTGGGAGGTTCGGCTGCGAGCCGTCTGCGCCGTCGCCGAGGTTGAGAGAATACGATGTGAAAAGCTTCCTGTCTAGGAAAGCAGTGCCTGCAACATATTTAGCAACCCTTTCCCCGCGGAAGGTTGTCGGGAGGCACCTTGCAGAACTCTTGAAAGGTCCGCCGCGAATCTAATTCCGTCTTCTTGCAGCTGGACATGGACTTTGTTGGCGAAATTGATCGTTTTGAGCAGTTGATACAGGGGCTTCGTCGAAGAAGCCATGGCGCGAAACATGGGCTCGGGCTGCCCGCCCTGTGAAATCGATCCGGACATTGTGGTAGGAAGCTGCGCAAGAAACAAGGCGTAATCACCTAGATTGTGGAGGAAGGTGGTTTAGTAGGTCTTCTTGGTTGTTTCTAAAGTACAAGGCCGCCGCCGACTTGAAATGACTCTTGGGGTATCTTAAACGTAGACTCCGACCGCGCAGAACATGTACACCGTGCCAAATCTGTAACAGAATTATCAGAGAGGGCATTCAGAGGAGGAAGCAGAGGTGAGGCTCACGCAATGGCAGCGGAAGCAGGAACGCCCAGCGCCGGAATGTTGGTGAAGGACCGGTCTGTTAAGAAAGTTAGGCCAATGGGTGTCATTTTCCCTTCAGAGGATACGATAAACTTACTTAGAGCGAAGACCCCGGTGATGGAGAGACCCGCGAGGAGAAGCAGGAACGCAATGAAGAATTGCGAGTCCTTGGCAACGGCGGGATGGAACGGCGTGCTAGCAGCAGCTTGCCAGATCTGGGGCAGAGAGGAGTCCATCTGCTAGGGAGTCGAGGCAAACGGAGTTTGTTTTCGGCGGGGGGCGGTATAGAATTTTGAGGCTCTTGAAATTGGCTGGACCTTGCTTTGCGCGCAGTTCTGAACAATCAGCAGTATTCAGAAAGTGTTGTCGGCGTGCGTAAGATCACAGAAAGTGTAGCTTCCCCAAACGTGTTCTGAGCTCCAAGACCCACCTTGAATTGTGGCCTGAACAAAAACGGCTTAGTGTGATCAATGAGCCCACCTTTCCCCTGGGCTGAGGTGCGCATCCATGGGGCCAGTTTGGCCCCACTTTCAGCTGATGCGCTTCGGTCGCGGAGAAATAGGACAGCCTAGCGCGGCATGTCATCAGGCCTCTAGGCATCAGACAACATCCATCGACAACTGCATAGGAATAGGCCTCTTGAGGCTCGCTATCAAGGGCAAAATGAAGGAAGAAAGTACGTCGCGAATCCATGCAAGGTACACTGGTCAGATTCGATTCTAACGCGACGACTCAGACGCTAAGCGCAAGGCTGAGGACGATCTGTCCTCGCCCGTCGCGACCAAGAGGGTCAAACACAATGAATCGGCCGAGCCAGAAAAGAAGCCGGCGATGAAGCCGATCCCATTCCCCGAAAAGGTATGTCTCGGGCATTCAACCCTTCGCGCATCTTCTCTATCATTCCCCAGCGTGCCCATCGCGAAGGACCCACAAGCTGATGTTCCACGCGCGCAGCCTGCCGTAATCGAAGAACGCACCGGCGAGATTGAGTTCCGCGTAGTGAACAACGACAACGAGCGTGAATCCCTCATCATTCTCACCGGCTTAAAATGTATCTTTCAAAAACAGCTTCCGAAGATGCCCAAGGACTATATCGCCCGACTTGTCTACGATCGGACCCACTTGTCCATAGCGATCGTCAAGAAGCCCCTCGAGGTCGTCGGCGGCATCACCTACCGCCCCTTCAAGGGCCGCCAGTTCGCAGAAATCGTCTTCTGCGCCATCAGCTCCGATCAGCAGGTTAAGGGCTACGGTGCCCATCTCATGTCCCATCTGAAGGACTACGTCAAGGCCACGAGCGACGTCATGCACTTCCTCACCTACGCCGACAACTACGCCATTGGATACTTCAAGAAGCAGGGTTTCACCAAGGAAATTACCCTAGACAAGAGTGTCTGGATGGGATATATTAAAGACTACGAGGGCGGCACGATCATGCAGTGTTCCATGCTCCCGCGTATCAGATATCTTGAAATGGGCCGCATGTTGTTGAAACAAAAGGAGTGCGTGCAGGCCAAGATCCGTGCCTACTCCAAGTCTCACATCGTGCATAACCCCCCGAAAGAGTGGAAGGGCGGCGCCAAACCCATCGACCCGTTGACCATCGACGCAATCCGCGCGTCGGGATGGTCCCCCGACATGGACGAGCTTGCGCGCCAGCCTCGCCATGGTCCCAACTACAACCAGCTTCTACACCTTCTCAACGACTTACAGAACCATCAATCCGCATGGCCGTTCCTTGTGCCTGTCAACAAGGATGACGTTGCCGACTACTACGAGGTCATCAAGGAACCTATGGACCTAAGCACCATGGAGACAAAGCTCGAGGCCGACCAGTATGCGACGCCTGAGGACTTTATTCGCGATGCCAAGCTCGTCTTCGATAACTGTCGCAAGTACAATAACGAGTCTACACCCTATGCGAAGAGCGCGAATAAGCTGGAGAAGTACATGTGGCAGCAGATCAAGGCCATACCCGAGTGGTCACATCTCGAGCCATAGTCAAATAAGAGCATTACTGTCAGGGTGGGCACTGCGTAAAAAGGAGTCGATGGGGGAAAAAAAAGCAAGAACATATGTCCGCCTCGGAAGTAGAAGGCCCAGGCTGGCAACAGTTCTTCGCGAAGGTCACGAACACAGGGACTTAGATGGGGACACAGCTGCGGGAGTTGGCGTCGGTCGGCTCATGTTTCTCAACACGTAGTATGTCACGTGGAGACGGCCCATGTATTCTGGATTGTTTGGGAGCGCGTTTGGGATAGCAACGGCGTTTATGGCGGAAGGGTGTCGCCTGAGCCCGGGCAGCATCAGAGACACACCTTGCTGGAAATACCAATCTAGTAAATACTACCAGTATGAGCGACATTCGTCTCTTTGCGTGACGTTGCTGTTCTCAAGTGAGGTCAAATTAGCACTTTTGGTGCTACGGGTACTCTGCTAGATACAATTATCTGGTAGGAGCCGCCCTGAAATGCAGAGCTATCGTTTTCTCATAATCATTTGTACTCGCTGATCCAGACCTAAAAAGTGTCTGGAGAAGGAAACCCAAAAAAACCCAATCCGTTCAACGCCTTGGGGGAATAACCGAGTGGTGTAAGGGGTCTGTCGCACTGTGCTGGCGGTCCTCCCTTATGCCCCAAATTGCGAACAAACTCTAGTATAAGAAGCATGAGCCGGTTTTGTTTCCCCGCACCAGAAGACTGTCGCGCCGACGAGGAACGGCGTGGTGTTCATGGCGTGGCCTGGCTCAGATCCACATCGGTGTCGTCGGTCGAGGGTATGTTTTCCGACATCTCTACCCACATTCTCGAGGGGTCCGAATCCTCCTCATCTTCTCCAATACCTCGTATCAGACCAGGAGGATAGGTGAGCGGCAAGTACGTTCTGCGATTGTCCGTCCATTCGGCGAGTTCTTGCGGCGTCATTGGGACTTCGGTAGAGAATTGCACCCGGGGAGTGAGCCATAGAGGTTCCTAAGCCCCTGGAGCTTGAGCTGCTCGGCTGCGAGTGTTCGGGCCAACTGGCAGTCGAAGTCCGGAGTGGCTGCGTCGCCAATCCATGATGCGACTAATGTAATGTTCGGGATCTCTCTCTGTCAGAGCTGGTGGGTTGTATTCGACTCCTGTAATAGTGGCGACGTCGTTACCAAGTGAACCGCTGGATTCACGCTCCTCGGCCCTGGGATTTGGCGCATCGAGTGTGCGGCGGATAATGTCGTGGAGAAATTCGGGAATGTCTTGCCACTGACCGGCTCGGGCAGCAGTCAGCATGCTAGTGGGGAATCCTGAACGAGACGAAGTGCCTTCGGAGACCCCACGCTGGGATATCTGACTGCTGTTGATGAAGGGCAGCTCGCCGCTCTCAATAACGTTCTTTAGCCACTGCTCCCATTCTTCGTCTAGCACGGTAGACATGTCTCCAGCGTCTCGTTGCGCTACTCGCTCTCTCAATCGCTGATTGAGCACCTCACCAACACTGTGAAGCTCCTCATCACTCTCTTCGCCGTCCATATCTTCATCGCCGGCGTCCGTAGCATCGTCGGTCTCGACTGATTGCGATCGGGCGTTGCGGGCGGGGATAGCGGGACGATCTTCCGGCTCAACCCAGTCTGGGAAACCGTCGCCAGCGGTGTCGCGGATAGTGATGCCTTGCTCCTTCTCGTAGCGCTCCTTGGCCCATTTCGTGCCCTCCCACTTCGTTAGGCCCGCAATCTCATTCGGGGTTAGACGGAGGTTGTCGAAGGCTCGGAACAGGCGACGGTGCCAGGGCCAGCGGCTCAGACGAATTCGGTGGATGGAATTGCAGTAGTCCAAGCCCGGGTACTTGGCCTCCTGGGTGTCAAGGTGGCCGTAAAAAGAATGAACCTCCTGGCGAACCTCCAGAATCAGGCTGCGCTGCAGAAGAGCTTGGAAGTTCTGAGGATCGCTGGCGCGGGGCTTGGGAAACATCTGCTCGTAAACGAGCTGGTCGACTGGGCGTCCCTTCATTTTTGTTCCACTCCAACTATTATATGGGTCTTTCGAGGTTGCGGCTAATATCGGGCGCGTAAGGTTTTGCGGCAACAGGGCTTCGTGACAGGCTGCGGAGGACTGCTGGTGGTATCGTTGGCACGGCCTGTCGCAGAGGCTCTCAAATCGACGTGTCCCAGATCGGTACAATTTCAGGGAGACAACAGTTGTTACCTGAAGACTGGAGGGGAGTAGTCAGTTTTAGTCCCCTGTGTTCGGCGGACTGGTCGTGCGTCAGGTCGTGTGAAGAGGGGGTTCGGGAAGAGCTAGGGTCGTGGCGGCGTTGTTAGGTCGTCCGAAGAAGGGGTTTTCAAAAGCGTAGAAGGGTGTCGCTTGTTTTAGGTCGCCCTTTGTTGGGTTTGCGCAAGAATTTTGGCGAGATGAAAGCGAAGACAGCGGTTGAAGGGGGAGGAAGATTGTGAAAGGGCGATAGAATGGCCGGGAAGAAGTCGGAAGGCGGACGGCGAGAGCAGGGTGGGAGGGTGTGTTGCGTGAGGTGCTGGCTGAGTTGTGAGCGCCCCATAGATGGGATCCAGGATATGTGGATATTGGATCGTGGGCCTGTCGGGTGGCATGTCGACGTGGGACGTGGAACGGGGATTCGGGCGTTGATTGCCTGAATGACTGGCTGGCGTGGACGGACGTCGACTAGGATTGTGGCCGGCACTGGGGATGCCTTAGCTGACAAAAATAAAACAGCGAGCAAGCAAGCACTGCCCACCACCATAAACGCGCAGGAAGGGAGAAAAAAAAAAGGTCCAGCACCTTCTCTGAGAGATCTCTTGATATGAATGGACCGTCTTCGCTGACTGTGCTGTTGGAGCCTGCTTTCCATGCCCTTCCTGCCGTGCCATTCTACCTAACTAACCCAAGAAAACGAAAGAAGACTAAACCAAACCGCATGAGGTGCGCTTTCAAGACGAGAAGGTACAGTCGATACCCCTGTAAAGATAACCCTCAAATGGCATATCACCCTCTAAATGTATACGGATGTCGCGCCCGTATCATTTTGTATAGGCAAAACACTAAAACCACATATTTGCATAATAAATATGCCCTCTTACATTTTTAATATGAGGGAGTAGGGCAGGGAAATTTATTTATATTATAGAGCTAAAATAAGAGGTTAGGCAGGGGGAATTAAGTAGTATATAGTAATAAACTTCTTATTTTACTATTTTCTTATGTTTCTATTTATTATTACTACTTCTTATTACTTCTTTTTGAAATCATTTTAAAACTATATTATAAAGCTATTATAATAGCTAAATTAAGTATTTAGTAGTAGGTTACTCTCTATAACTAAGTAGTTTTATAATTAATTTATATAAATTAATAAGTAGTAAGTATATATACGTATAAGATACTTGATATTAAATTAAAGTAGCTCAATATCTTAAAGTATTTAAATTATAAGTAGAAGTTCCTTATTGAAAATAATAATATTCAAGCTCTTAAGTTATAATATACTATTACTACGTAATAGCTTGAGATCAAAGTTTCTTTCTATAAGTAATAAATTAAGCTAGAGATTTAAGAGATAGAGGTAATTTATTCTTCTCTGAGAGTAAGTATATTTTACTTAGGTGACAATCTCTGAAATAACAAACTTTTTAGTTAATTTATTAAGCTCTCTGATATTTAGCTATAAGTAAGCTACCTTCTTTAAGAAGAGACATTATATAAAATAGTAAACTCTTTCTAAAGAGGTAATATCTGTTAATATTAATAAAGCTATTATAAAGAAAATTAGAAAGCTAAAATTATTAGTAATATAATATTTCCTATCTAACCTATATAGTATAAGTAAAATTAAATTATATTAATAATAACTTCGTACTAGTAGTTTCTCTTCTTCTTATATATTAGGAATAAAGAGGAATAAAACCTACATATTGTTAGCACAGGAAATGTCTTCTTATGAAATAAGAAGTGGAACAAAGAGATAGAATAGGTATAAAGATATTCAGAAGGATAAATAGGTAGTTAAACTATATAAATCCTAGAAAACAACTTGAGATTCGGATAGAGGAAAAAATGTAGATATGAATAGGTGTATATTTTGTGCGTGAATACTCGTATCTAAAAGGCTAAAAAGCTGGGGGAAAAGGTAGGCATATATATCCAGCCTTTTTCACCGGACTTCGCATTCGCAATATGCTTCGTATTCGCTTTCGGCGCTTAAGATACGCTTATTTACGCTAGCGCACGCTAGGGCACATGCGCTTAAGCAGTCTAAGCGTAAGTGTTTTGCGCTTAAGCAGCCTGAGTGTGCATAATGCACCTATGCGCAGTTTTACGCTATAGTCTCATGCATCTAAGCGTAGGTTTACGCTAATGCATCTATGCATGGTTTCAAGCTACTGCATAGCTGCATGCGCTAATGCAATGCATCTTTGATTTCAAGCTACTGCATAGCTGCATGCGTTAATGCATAATAAAACCTTAAATATAATACTTATTAAAGTACGTTATTTCTAGGTTATATTTAGATTGGGTTTACTCTACTTATATAGGAATGAACTATATACTATTTAATGCAGAATCGAATAGAGAATTCAAATATATAATCTATATTATTATATCTCATATAGGTTTAGAGATATAGTACTTTAAAGATAGAGGAGTAAAAGATATTACTTTATTTCCTATACATATTACTAGATTATATTACTAATATACTAGGAGATAATTCTTTTTATATATAAGTAATTGCAAAGATAAAAACTTATATACTCTTGATAGCTTTAACTTCAAAGCTTTTATTATTATAAAGAAGTATAATTGTTGGGATATTCGCCCATCCGGACCCGACCCAAGTGTCGGGCCCGTGGCCCAGCGGGCAGGAACGTCGACCATGGTAGTTATGTGACCTCAGTCACCTGACGTGGTAGTCACGTGACCCACCTCATCAGTCTACTATATCGTTCCTCCTTTCGCTGGCCACCCTTCTAGATACCTTCTTTCCTCAGACATCATCAATATTATCACCCTGTTTTCGAGTTCTGTTTTATCCCCTACCTTCTGGTACCAGTCTTTATGAGACTAATACTAATTAGTAGTTAACTTCACTATTATACCACTCAAATACTGCGAAATAACCGCAGATCAGCAAGGTCAAACAGACCACTAAAGAGATAATATCCAAAACCTAATAATTCTAAGTCTTCTGAGACTCATTATTATAGCCTCTTATTTTAGATACTATACTAATAGATAATAGTTTAAAACTTAATGATCCTGAGCTTTGCTCGTTGTTATAGCCTCTCGTTTTGAAATATTATTTAAAGTTATTGTTAGCGTCGTGGGCGAAGTTTCTGATCCCCTACTATTTTAATAATAGCTGCAGCCTATCCCGCAAGCTGTTGTTTTTCAGCACCTTCTTTTTTAGTAGAGATCCCTTTAAGACTTAATGATCCTAAGTCTTTAACTCATTATTATAGCCTCTTATTTTAAAGCGATATCTAAAGTTCTTATTAATATTATGAGCGAAGTTTCTAATCCCCTACTATTTAAAGAGTCCCGCAGTCCCCTCCCGCAATAACCTCATTGCGCTAGCAAAGTTATCTTTTAAAAACCCTCTTTTGCCCTCTTTAGGTAGTTACCTTCTTTTACCCTCTTTTAGCACCCTCAAAACTATTAAAAAACCTCCCACAAACAACTCCTCCCACAAATAACTCCTCCACCAAAACACTAAAATAACACGATCTTTTTTAACTAACCGCGTCAATTTAGTATATTTTAACCTTTTCTAGTATACTTCAACCTCTTTTGCCCTCTTTTAGCGCTACCCACCACTTCGCTAACCTTCCCACCTTCACTACCTCCACTACCCACCTCAAAAACCTCCCTTCTTTACCCTCTACTTCACCCTCTTCTTCACCACTAAATCAACCACTTCAAACCCTCTAGATACAATAACAAGTAGTGAGCCCCAAGCCCGCAAAGAGAGATTTTCAATATTACTACCCGCCTGCTATTTTAGCTATTTTCCCTGCTATTTCAGCAGCTACGTTGATATTGCGGCAACCACATCAAAAAGCGGCAGCTACACCAATTTGCCGCTACAAACGCGCCTCTTAAAACCGCAGTGAGCCCCAACCGCCCGCATAAAACAAGTTATTTCAGCATTATATCAGATTTATTTAATTTATTTGTTTTGTCACGCTCAAAAGGCCTCATTTGAGCCCTCTTTTAAGCTATTTAGCCACAACTAACCCCCCCCCCCCCTCTATTTTACCCTATTGGGTTTATTTATTATAACACGCGCAAAAGGCTCTTTTTGAGCTCTCTTTTAGCTATCTTTTTGGGCCATATCTTTTGCCTATTTAATAATAACAACAACAGCCCCCCCCCCCCCCTTCCTCAAATACCCTCTCTACTACTCACTCCTCTTCAAACTTCTTCCCATCTATAACTACAGCAGCAAAACTCTTCCTTCTTTAGCCTCTTTTTGCTGTTTTTCATCACTTTTACCCCCCCCCCCTCCTGCCTTTTCAGAAGACCAACAGTAAGTCCACTAGTAGTAATTCGCCTAACAAACAGACTACACCCCAAAGCTGCAGCCTAGGGTGGTCAACCTGTGTTTGAGGCGTTATCAGCCTACCGGCCTGCTACTCTTCTGTGAAATCTTTCCCACTCTTCTATTAGAAATCCTTTATCCTCCTATTATTATATCAACCAAATTTAGGTTCCAGCGGGGTATTAGTACCTTTGGGGAAATAATACCTCACTAGTAGCAAAGGTCTAGTAGTACTATTAATTAACAACTTATTAATGACACCTGTTTTTCCCTAGTGAAACAGCTAAGCTAAGTCTTTTGAGACTGCTCAAATTATTCTATCACGATCCCCTCCTTATATCCATCTATCCATTAAAACCCTCCTTCTAAAAGACTATTTCTTAATTAAGACCTTCAATAAAACCCCTCAAGACTTTTAATAATCCCCTCTTCAAGAAGATAAGATCCCCTTTTTAAGAAGCCCCTCACGGGAAGTACCCTCTTTAGGAAGCTCTACTTAAGAAGATTATTACTATAGAAAGGTCTATTAGTAAGAAAAAGATTAGTAGCAGCATCTATAAGTTATCTAATATATAGATTATAGCCCCAAAGCTGCGGCTTAGGGTGGACGACCTATATATAAGATACTAATATCAGCCTATAAACCCTCTTATCCCCAACTTCTAAACGTGGTTTTTAATCCTTCCTAATAGCTAACAATATATCCCCTATACCTTCTGCCCCTTCCTCCCCTCAGCAACCTCATTATTACTTAGCAATCCTAATCCCTAATAATTTTAAGGCCCTCATGAACTACAATATATATAGCTAAGTTACTCACTTCAACCTAGAAGAAACTAACCCATCCAGAATCACTAGTTATATCACCTACTACGCTAGTAAGTACCTCAAGCACTACATCTAGGGTTAATAGCTCTAGGCTGACTTTAAGGAAGACTTTCAGGATATCGCTAGGATTTTCACCCACATTAATAACAACACTACTAAGGCCCTTCATAAGATACTAATCAGTAACAGTATATATATCCCTTGTGATTGTGGCCGCATTAAAGATAATATCGCCAGCATCCTCAACTAGCCCACCTTCTACATCTAGACTAGCAAAGACTTCAAAGCCATTAAATCGCAGTATCCAACGTTTTTAACTCATTGCAAACAGGAGCCTGCCCTCTATAATAAAATCACCTAAGAGATAGATACTCCAATTGTTCCTATTGTTAAAACCCCTGCAAGACCCCCTATTCAGCTTTCAGCCCCTGCTATCAACCCCGCGCCGCCTGCGCCTACCTAAAAGCCCTCCACTACGCTTATCTCTCTAAAATGGCTACCTCCTACCCAGTTGCCCCCTTCTCAGCCCCCTCAGCAAGGCTTCCCGCCATTTTTATCCAGTTAAAACTACAAAAATAATACCTAAGATATTAATTTTAACCTCAATTTTAGTATATCCACCAACTAGAACCCTCCTTCATACAACCACCACTAGCCCCCACAGCCTCCTTATAACTACTAACCCCTTTCTAATAATACCCCCACCTCCCATTAACTTAAGAGTCTCACTAAGTTTTATAATAATAATAACCTTAAGTATAGTAGCAGTAAGTTAGACGTTTTAGACTCTAAATTACTAGTTTTTAAGGATTATTACACTAAAGCTAGCATTAATACATATTAATATACTAAAGCGTTTTCCCTTATATTAAAGAGTAATACTTAAGAGTACTACTTTCAGCATATTGCCCTTATCTTCCCCTAACCGCTCTACTACAAAATAGTTACTTAAATAAAGGAATACTTTAAAACTAAAGAGTTTCACATTACTAATAAGGACCTTTAAGATAATACTACATTACCTAACCTCATATATAAGAATCCTAATAAATCTATTACTAAAAACCTCAAAATCCTATTTAAGACCCTATCTACTATTAAACCAGCCCTTAGTAAGGAATACAACAATAGCAATAAGCTACTTTATTACAAGATCTAAAGTGCCTACTAAGGAGTTTGAGAGTACAAACTTACGCTATATTAGCGTCCCTCAAACCTCCAGGATTTATATAATTCCCTTTATTTAGCCGTTAGCACCACATCCCGCATAAATTAAAGCCTTACCTAATTCACTACAGACGAAGTCAACTATACTATAGCTATAGTTATTAAAACCAACACTATATATACCAATCGACGCTTCTAAGGCAGTTAAGGCAACTCCCACAAGAATAATAGCAGTAGATACCACTAAAACCAGCCAAATTAACAGTTTCATCACAAATCCTTTAGCCACTAGAAGAGCTAAAGATGCTAGATTTATCACAAGCCTGAATACTAGTCATAAAAGCATACTAAGGACGAACAAGCCAAGGAGTACGCCAACTTCAAGAACAAATACGCCAAATACTCACAGAACATCACTAAAGATAACTTTATCGCCTTCCTCCTCTATTTTAAGGGGAATAATAATAACAAAATCAACCCCAATGATACCAACGCCGAAGTTAAGCACTTTTTGCAGCAAAACGACCAGAACTAACTAGAGCCCTCTAATCCCTCTTCCTCTTCTTATAAATTCACTACTTTCATCACTAAGACCTCCTTTACTATTAATAGCGACAAATTAGTCAAATTACTACTAAATCAAGCCACGTTTCACACAGTTACAGGTATTAACTTAACTATTAACCCTACACCTTCTTCTACCATGCCCTCCACTTAGCTTATTTTGCCTAGAGCCACCCCATACTAATTATTCACACTTAATAGCAGATACTCCAAAGAAGTCTTTCAGGGTATTATACCAGATTTAGGCGCAGCAGGAATATCCACCACTAGCCAACAGCAAGTCGTTACTTTACAGCATATTCAACCTATTTCAGTTAATACAGCAAATACTAGCTAAGCGAGAGTACGCTTTAGAGATAGCCCATTTAAGGACTCTTTTAGCACTATTGCAGTTAATACTATATTTAGCAGTATAGTATTCCACATCATCCCTATAAATACCCCTTTCCTACTATATTTAAGCAATATAGATTAAATAGGCATCTATTTTAATAACCTTTACAATTATCTTTTTCAAGGCAATATCGCTGCCCTAGTTATACACAAATAGAGCCACGCTTAGCTATTACTTAATAAGGAGGAAGCCTTTACCCAAACCCACTATTTAATAGATACTAAGCTTTATTATCTATATCGCCATTTTAGCTATCCCTCTATCGCTAAGTTAGCAGCCCTTTTAACTTATACTAATCACCCCATTTAAATAGCAGCAATTAAGCAGTTAACTAAGGTCTACAAACGTTACTAATTAAACGCTAGAGCCCCTTAGAGATTCAAATTTTCACTAAAAGATAACTACTATTTCAACTACAAAATCATCTATAATATAGTATATCTTAAGGGCAAAGCTATCCTACACATTATTAATACTACTACTAGGTTTAATACTACTTACTTCCTTCCCAATTTATCTACTAAAATAACCTAGGAGACCCTTTATCTTTACTAGATTTATATCTATCAAGGACCCCCTAATCATATTATTACAGACGCTAGGCTGAATTTTACTACTAAAGTTTTTAAAAACAACGCCAAATCCATAGCTATTACAGTTAAGGTCATACCTATCAAAGCCCACCACAAGATCAGCAAAACGGAGCAATATCATAGCCCTCTTCAACGCGCCTACACTATTATTCAACAACAACTTCCCCACACTAAGCCCAACCTTACCCTTCAAATAGCTATCAAGGCTATTAACAACACTATAGGTCCCAATAGCCTCATCCCTACGCTATTAGTCTTTAGAGCCTACCCGCATATTAGCCACAATTCAACCCCTTCGCCAGACATTACAGCCTATACTAAAGCTATTACCGCTGCGATAGATAACTTACGCAAAGAATAAGCTAAGCGTAAGGTTGCAGATACCCTCACCACCCGCAATAGCCCCAGCACTAACAAAGTCGCCCATCTACCTCTACAATCGCTTATTCAGGTATATCATAAGAAGAATAATTAGCAAGGCCCCTTTCATTTAGTCGCTATTTCAGGCAAAACAGTTACTATTCAACTACCCCATAGTACCTAAAACTTCCCATCCACTGCTATCAGACCCTTCCATATCAACCCCAACCCCAAAGAAGACCCCAATATAGTTATCTCCCCAGCCGACCCCCCACCAACCCCACCCCTCCGCCCTAGCATAGAGGAAGACCTAGAAAGAGCCTAATTACTACTAATTATACCAATTTTATATTTTCAGGCGTATTTAAACAAGAAGTTAACAACCCCATAATATTTATCTCTACTAAAGAGAAGGCTAATTAAGAGCTCTCACTAGCCCTCTATAAATCAAGTAAACTTATTGCTAATAGACCCCCCTTCTAAAAGTCCCGCAAAAAGAAGATCAACGCCCTTCTTAAGCGTGAGGTCTTTCGCTTCAAGATCTTCAACGCAACCAAGCAATATAAGCGCCTTTTTAGGTCCCATATAGTCAATAAAATTAAAAACAAGATAACAACCCCCTTTAAGAAGTCTCGCCTTATTATTTATAGCGTAAATAACGCTAGCAAGCATAGGATTTTAACCTAGTCACTAATAATTCAGCATTATAGTATTCGCCTTCTTCTTACTATTACCCCTTCTCTTAGCCCTAATAGTTATTCAATTTAGATTAGGGATATCACCTAAGCATATATTTAGTCGCAAACAACCCTCAACCGCAACGTTTACACCTACCTTCCTAATTAAATTCGCAATTAATACCCCCCTAGTACTATTATAAAAGTCATTAAACCGCTATATAGTATTACTAAAGCTAGTACCTACTAGTAGGCTACCTATAATGCCTACTATCACTAGAAGGTATAGATAACTACCTCTATATTTAACCCCTACCTTCTCATCACTAATAATTTAAGCCCTCATTTTGCAATCATTGGGATACAGATAGATAATACAATTAGCCTCAATATAGCAGCCTTTTCCGCTATTAAAGAAGAGGAGCTCCAGAAGGCTAAATTTATAGCTAAACCCAAAGAAAATCTCACCATTCAAACCCCTATCACCTTCAATAGTAGAACCATCTCCTTGACCACCAATAGAGCCATTATCCTTTAGCAGAAGGGCCAAGGGACTAAGATCAAGTTAGTACCCAAGAACATCAACAAGATATCAGCCAAGCAGAAGTACATCAAGCAGCGCGCCCAAGGGGCATATATCACCTCAATTTGCTAGCTAGAGGCTTACTTCAACCTATCCACAGCCGCCCAACGCTAGGACCCCAATAATAAGGATATCACTACTCTCAATAAGCACCTCAAATAGCTTAGCAATAACCTCAATTGCAGCTTAACCTTCATTATACTTTCCTTACCCACTACAAAACTCTTTATATTTATAAATAGTTCTTTTACAAATAACAAGGACCTTACTTCGCAGTTAGGCTATATTATTATACTAGCTAATAAAACCACAAATAACGCCACCTTCACTATTTATAGTAATATTATCTATTACAGTTCAACTAAGTATAAGCACGTCACCCGCAGTATACTAGCATCTAAGATCTACGCTATGGTCGCTAGTACCAACTTAGCTTTCGCAATCACATCAACTCTCTATTAAGTCACTACTTAGCTAGGCACTACTAACCCTATCCCCACTATTATATATACCAATTCATACTCTCTATATGAGTATTTAGTAAAGCTTAGCACCACAAAGGAGAAGAGGCTTATAATAGATATCATAGCCTTACATCAGTCGTATGAGCGTTGCGAGCTTACTAAAATCCGCTAGGTAAATAGCAAAGATAACCCCGCTAATACATTCATACAGGCATCACCAAATAGCGCTCTACACCAGCTAATCAATAGGAACAAATTAATAATTTAAATAGAGAGATAAGTAACCCAAATAGCAGAAGGGACAGAGTAACAAATAGCAGTCGCTACTACTTTAGAGGAATGGGATTTAAGCCAAAATCGTAGCTATTTAGAGGAATAAGATTTAAACTAAAATTATAGCTATTTAGAGGATATAGATATAGCTAAAATAGCCATCTTTTCAATTCAATTTGAGGCTAAAAATGGCCTCAAAACAAGTTATTCAATTCGTATATTTAGATGGGCATAATGGGCAAATCCTAGCATAAAAGAAAAACTGCCAGTATTAGGATATTCGCCCATCCGGACCCGACCCAAGTATCAGGCCCATAGCCCAGCGGGCAGGAACGTCAACTATAGTAGTTATGTGACCTCAGTCACCTAACGTGGTAGTCACGTGACCTCAGTCACGTGACCCACCTCGTCAGTCTACTATATCGTTCCTCCTTTTGCTGGCCACCCTTCTAGATACCTTCTTTCCTCAGACATCATCAATATTATCACCCTGTTTTCGAGTTCTGTTTTTTCCCCTACCTTCTGGTACCAGTCTTTGTGAGACCAACAATAATAAAACTATCTAATTTATAGGATTTATCATAGAAAACTAGCTAAAATACTTTTATATTTATATTTAAGTTTAGAAGCTAAATGAAAAGATTCTACTATTAATAAATAACTAGTCTATCTATATAGCAAGTATAAAGTTACAGCTAGTATTTCTAAATATTTAGATTAAGTTTCTTTTATTTAATATAGTCTTATAATACTAGCTAATAAATAAGGGAATTATTAATATCTTTAAGAGTTATTATTAGTATAACTTTCTCACCTAAGCAGAAAAAAACCTATAAAGCCTAAAGTTAATAATCTATCTAAGCTAATAGATTTTTATTTTATATTTTACTAAGTATCTAAACTTTCTTCTCTACATTAAAGCGTTTAATAATTTAAAACTACTAACAAATCTTTTTCTATTAATTATAATTATAATATAGTAACTATAATAACCTTAGTAATAAAATAAGAAGCTCTGAATAACTTAGCTACTCTTTTTCATAAGTAATAGAATTTATTAAGTCTTTTTAGATACTTAAAAAGTTTCTTTACTCTATAGAGAATAGTAATACTCTAAGAGAGCTTTATATAGTAGAGGGGACAATAGTAAGAGTATGAAAGGATTATATATACTAAGTACCATTATTTCTACATAAATATATTAATATATTAAATAAGGAGGATAATATTCAAGATGTAAGTATTATATTTTATTTTAAGACTATTAAACCTTTTATTAATTTTAATAATCTCCTCTAATTTATAGAAAATGAAAAGTATATTATTATAATAGAAGTAAGTATACTAAGGCTATCTTGAGGTTATGTACTTTATTAGTAATAATAATATCATAAATAGAGATTTATTTAGAACTTCTTTATAATAATTATTAGAATTAGTCGTTTTTTATATATTTATTTAGATTTCTCTATCTATATTATAGCGTAGGTAAACATTTAAATTCTATTATTATTCCAAAATATGCGATTTTTCGTTAAAATATATGCGGATGGGCTGCCTGAGTTATATGTACTTACAGGGGTATCGACTGTAGGGACTCATTGGGACGTAGGCAGCTGCCTTCCCACCTTAGGGGTTCAAGTAAGGTACTGAGCACACAGCACAGAGTGCGGGGCAACTTTCCCGATATTAGGGTAAGGTACCTAGGTTAGGTACCGGTGAAGGTCACTCGCCTGGTATCTCAGCGCCTTCCATTGCTAAAGTCAATCCAAAGAAGCTGCTGATTGGTGAGATATCCAGGAAGGAGTTACGTTACTTTGCCTGGCGTAGACTCGAACTAAGGTACATGGCTATGGCGGTAGCGTTCCTAATTCGAGGTGGGCTAGCCAAAGAAGTACAGAAACCTTGGGTTGCCGCTGCCGCAAACCTCGCAGCAATCCACCCGGCTTGCATTTGCATGGCCTGGAACGCCCAGTCGGCGTCGTCGACGACACACGAGCTCAGTTCGTCCGTCGCAGTGCCTCACCTCTGCAAACTTACGCCGCCACGCCTGAGTTTCATACTGTCGCCATCTTCAAAGTACGTGACCGAGAGGGGAGTCAAAACAAGACAAATTGGGAGACCCCTCTTCATCTGTCAAAACCGACGACCGTGGGACAGGGGCAACCCGAGTCAGTCCGATCCCATGCTTCAGCGACCAACCTTGGCTGATGATATCTGCATCGCTCTCAATTTTTCGCTGATGCCGGAGCCTTAGTCTGTGCAGTCACTGCAGTGGACGAAAGTCGAAATGAGGGAACACACAGAGCACTGCGGCGTCTATCAGTTGCCTACAGTCCGTTCGCCCCGTCATCTCCTCATGACATCCGCTGGAGTTACTCGCTCACACTCGGCTGCCGCCTCTTCGTGGAGAGTATCGCCATATCCTGCTGCAAGGGTTGTGACCGCCGAGAAGAACAGGCCGTATGTACTTGAGACCTACGGCAACCCGACTACGACTGAGGAACCACATCCAGGCGGAAACTCGAGCCAACGGCGCCTCTCCAGCATCCTCCATCGCAAACCTGGCCGGCCACTCGTCACGCCGGCCGATAACAACACTCAACCAACCTTCCAGTGTCCGCCCTGCGATGGCGCCCTGCTTCGGCGGTCGGAAACCCCTCTGGCCATGGGCTCGTCTGACCTTCACTGACCGCCTTGTTGGTCCGTCGCTTACCCCGACAGCCGCCGTGCCGCCCTACAGATCTCTTCCCTGCTCGTCTCAGGCACAGGGATCCTTTCCACAAAGAACCAATCAGACGTTCAGAACCGCTATCCCTGCGAACATCCCGCGCTTCCCTGCCTCTGCTTCATGCACGAGGGCCAAAATCTTTTCTCCTTTGCCCCGTTCGCGGCCACTCGCAATCTCACTGGTTCCATCATTCTTCGATACCCTGAAGCCTTGATCCAAGTTCAGTGCGGCTTAACCGCACCTTTGCGCCGCCTCTTCTAGACATGAGACTTCACACTCAGATTCCATCTCCATCAGAGACCACAGGATGGATCCAGTTCCGCCAGAGCGCATGTCTCTGCGTACTGATGCATTAAGCAACATCTCCGGATGAGATCCCGCTCGCCAGCGGAGCCTCGTTTCTGTTCTGCTTGATCGCATGCCATGCCGACGTCAATTGGCTCTTCATCATCGGATTTCTTTTGGGACAATATCAGACCGAACTAGACTCCAGACCAGTCTCGGAGGCGAAGCAATCGCTACATCCTGTAGACTTGGGGTACCCTTGATCCCATTACAGAGTTCGCGGAAAGACTCCCATGTTGCCATGACGTTTGGCAGATCTCTTCCTTCTGGAGACCTCCTTTTTAGACTTCTTGCTTCGCCTGGCTGCGTTAGTCCATTGCGTTTCTTCATCGGAACTTCGGGGGGGGAACGAACGGTCGATTGCCCCAAAAACCACATGGTGTGGCAAGAAAGCTTGGAGATCGCCATAATTCCGGTTATTTCAATCTCGAGATGTCCGACAAACGTCTTCCTTATATCCGGCATCAGCGTACTGCTGCCAATAGTCGTGACATTGTGGGCAGTTGCGAGGGATGAAGGCCACTTGCGCCATGCCCAGCCGTGGTGTATTATAACCCCAGTTCGGAACGGAATACTTCGCTGAACTCGACTCAGTGTAGGAAACACCAGAAACATCGTCGAGTCAGCTGCCGGTCGATGCGTAGTCATGTTCTACGCAACAATACAGTCGTTGACAATCTCCATTTAAAGTGTCGGTTGAGATAGTATAGTGTTTGGATCAGCAGCAAACCAAAACCCCGTTTCAGCACATCCCGGGGTGTGCTAGAAATCCGATGGTAACTCTGGATATGGCGATACGCGACGTATTTGGCGCCTGCGACGATATCTTCCGCATGACTTCGAACAAGAAAGGGGCTTTCTAAAAGTCTTTTCTATGCTTCACCACTACCATTCTGCTAAGACGACAAACCCTGAGGGGCAGGATGGGACTCTTTCTCTAGAGGACAGGCACCAAGTCTCCAGCTAGTCGGGCAACAGCACTTCTTGCTTCAATCGACTCTGCGCGCACCTTGGCAGGCCGTTGGGCTCGGTCATCGAGCTTCCTCTGGCCCTCGACAAACTCGTTTTCCTTAACCTATGATCCGGTCGTCCCAAAGTTGCGAACAACTTTAATCATAAAATCGTGTTCTGCTCGCTGCTGAGCGACGTCAGCCCCTCTGATAGCCTGCGCCGTTGAATCGATGTTGATCGTGGCACCAGCTCCCGCCGTGAGCTTCGCGCCCTGATAGAGATGTATTGATTTTAGGATCTTGCCCATCGGGCAAACGCGAGAGATCGTGCTCGCCAACACGGTGCCGTGGCCGGTCTCGGAAGCATACCATGGCGGTTTGCGGCCCTCCTCAAAGCCGAAAAGTGCGGCACGGCAACATATTCCCCGAGGGCTGATCGGCCACTGCGTCTACACCAACGCGACAACAAGATCCTATGGCGTTCGACCCCTTGTTACAGGATTTCCGGTCGGAGAAGCAGAGGCGTTTGCTGCCGTGGCTTTGTTAGCACGATTCGTACGAATGGCGACCGCGCTGTCGGCACCTGCGCCGGTGTTTGCCTTGAACGATTTGCCGTTGATGATAAATTCGTTTCCATACGTTGGTGATGCGGTCGGCAAAGTCGTCGACAGCCTTCAACCATATGTGAGGCGGCGACAAACTTTTCGTGCGCTCAGCTCTGGACCAGGGGAAGATAGCGAGATCATCGGAGGAAGCAGGCGTCGAGGCCGTAATGACGTTCGACTGCGTGATCAAGTTGGGCTGGGAACTACCGGTCATCAATGAACTACGAGAAAGCCTGAGAAAGGGTTTAAGTGTACTGTTATTCCATTCATGACATCACTCGCAATGGATATGACTATAAATGCCTAATCAGCCCGCAGAGGCTCCGAATAGCTCGTCATGTCCCCATCATCATCGTTATTCACCATCTGAATGCGCTTGAAACTCGCGCCATCATCATTATCATCATCCAAGTCCTCATACGCCGGCACTGGGAACGTCTTAGGCTGCGGGGGAAGCTCGGGATGAGAGTGAGAGTCTATCGCCCCGTCACTTTGGAAGGACTGCACAGGAGCAGGCCGGGAAGGAAGATTAATGTCCTTCCTCGGCTCCGGTGACTTCTCAAGAGCTCTGGGAGTAGGGTCTTGCTCGCCGAGAGCACTGAAGCTCAGAGGATCGGCAGGTCTCGGGGGCAACTTGGGCCGAGACAAAGAGTCCAGGCTGGCGAGGTCATGATGACTTGGCGAGGTCGGGTGTCTCTTTCTTTGGTCTGGAGCACCAAGTTTCAACGGATCGCCTTCTTGATCACCCAGAGGATCGAAATCTCTCGGAATCGCAGAACCGCCGCTTCTCGACATCTTATTTCGATTCGCAGTCTTCTTCTTCTGCACTGGCGGTTCGGGGTGCAACGGGTGACGCAGTTCGTTGGGAAATCTCGCTGTTTGCTTGGAACGTATCGGCTGCGGCTCCGCCTCAGGGTCCGGCGCTGCATCGAGCTGAATAAGCTCGCCTATCTGTGACCCTGCTTCCTGATCCTTGAGCTTGATATTACATCCTTGAAGACCAGCGATGCCCAGCTGCAGCGATGCCCAGCTGCAGCGATGCCCAGCTGCAGCGATGTCGTACGATACAAAAAGCCAAGAATGTAGTCGCTTTCCGAGTAAACGTTTACAATGCGGCCTGACACTACAGAGCGAAGGACTTGCCAGTGTTCCCGGTTTGATGGTACAGGGGCTCCCATCAGAACGACCATGTCGACAAGTCCAAAGGCCTTGCGCTCAGCGAGGGACTTCAGACACGAGTAGATAACACGAGCTCCCAGTGAATGACCCACTAAGGTGACTGGCCGTTCTCCCTGAACCTTCGCGATCAGCGCGTCAGCAAGAACACGGCCGGCTTTGTCCGAACGGTTGCGAGCTAGACTGAACGGGTTATCGATCTTCGTAGCAGCACTGATGAGATAGGCAGGCCAAAGAGCAGCCCAACGCGAGGCCATGAGAATTTCCATCTTGACGTAGTTCCAAGCGTACGAGGATACGAGATCCTCGAGCCCAGCACCAAGGGCCAAGAGAGCCTTCATCTCGTACCGCAGTGCAAACACTTCCGACTCGTCACCCAGACTTCTCCAAGGTCTCGTGATGTCACCCTCGTTCGTAAGCTATCCGTTGATGCCAATAGTGACGCGAAGCCGGGCACCTTGCTTCCCGTCTGGGTCGGCGCGTTTACAGTCCTTTCCCCATTCTTCCTTGAGAGGGAGAAAGCGGAAGTCCTCAACCTCCTTGGCGTAGGTATCCATCATCTCGCCTTTCATCTTGGCATCGTAGGCGCCGAAGAGCGTGCCTACCAGAGCGCCATTCATCCAAAAGATTCCAAGGAAGCTCGCCACGCCGCCCAACCCAACGCTGCCCATGAGACCGCCAATTTCTCCAGCAACAACCGGCGCCGCCAAACCACCGGTGATGCCAATGACGGCTGCGCCAGCAACAGAAGCCAAGCCGACCTTCCAGAATCGGCTCTGCTTGTTTTCTTCGCGCTGTTTCGCGGCTTCTGCCTCAGCTGACATGCCCGCCTTTTGATTCTCCGCTGCAGTTGACGATTCAACGAGAGATTTGGCAATCTCTGTTTCCTCCTGCATCAAAGCCGCGATTGGAAGTTCAAATGCAGAGCAAAGGTACAGGGCCAGAACTCGGGAATGAGCAGAGTAACTTCCGGTCGATAGAATGAGAAGCAGAAGACAGCTAAGCACCTCCTCCCGATCTTCAACGGGAATAGTTGTGAAGCGGTTGGGGATTGGGTGGTAGTGCTCCTGCAGAATAGCCACCTCCTTGTCAACCCCAGGCCTTGCTGAGGCTTCGGGCGCGTCTCCAAAATTGATCAGGTCTTCTCCCACTCTAGGAGACTCCCGCTTGAGTCTCTCCATCTCGCCAAGCCGCATCTTTCGAGCCTCAAGGATCTTGTCATCGTCCTTGGCAGATGCAAGCTCTTTCACTTTGTCAAGCAGCTCCTTGCGCCACTCGTCAAAATGCTTTAGAGCAGCTGTCCGCAACGCCACGAGCTCGGCGCTGTGTACTCCAGAACCGCCGCGGTCCTGGTGGCTCGGGCTGCAAAAGGGTATTTATGCTGATAGGCGCGTCTTTAATAACGGGAACTCTCCTCCACATAAAAAGCTATAGTAAGGCAGTTAATTAAGGGGTTAGCAGCACTAGCAGGCATATTAAAGATAGCTAAAAGGCTTACTAAATAAGCATGCGCGCTAGCAATAGTACTACTAGGTAGTATAATAGCTATAGAAACCTACTAAGAAGAGATACCTAAAGGCAACTCTCTAATAATAATAGGCTCTAGGCGTATAACGCTACTAGTAAGCATTATAGCAGCCCTACAGCCCTACTATAAAGGGCTAGCTAAAGCCGGCTCTCTAATAATAGCGCCCTCCAAGCGTATAATAATAACCTCCTTACCCTTCCTCTTCTCTCCCTTATTTGCCTTTAGGTATCTCTTCTTAGTAGGTTTCTATAGCTATTATACTACCTAGTAGTACTATTGCTAGCGCGCATGCTT